>JAQQZY010000027.1:17407919-17432811 GCA_030068375.1 Ostorhinchus rueppellii | reverse complement strand
AAACATCAGATGTCAAAATATTACACTACAGCCCATAAAGACACATTCCTCAGTTAAACTTTATCAAGAGTAAATCACATGATCCCAATCATTTCATGAGGAGATACAAATATTTCATTATGGTCAACAGTGTTCAGTAAAAGAAAAAACGTCCGCTTTATTTATAAAATTGAATTAAAAACTTGGCCTATGTTATATGCTCTGTCCACTTTTGTACAAATGTTTCCCACAATGCTCAAATTTAGAGAAATGTGTCATTTTCAGTGGGATCAAATCATCACTAATGCTACTCGCAGCCATACCAAGTATACATCACTGAACATAATGTGATAAAACATTAATACTTTACCTCATTTGTAAACATTATTTCTGTCTGACAGCAACAACTCCCATGGGGCCGTGCAACATCACACTGCATTTTGTTGTTGCTTTGATTTAGTGACACTTAAAAACAGGAAATATATACTGTGTATATAAGTGTCATTAGTAAAACAATAATATATTGGATGTTTTTGTTTGTTGTTTCATTTTGCTTATTTGGAAGTGTGTACATGCAGCGGAGCCACTGAAGATTTTTCCCATTTCAGCTCTTTGTCTCTTTATCTCAGATGTCCTGTGTGACCTCTCATTAGTTGTGGCACTGACCCGTGACTTTCTTGTTGCCACACAGGGGTCTGTCTCCTCTAAATACACTTTGCATACCCACTGTCTGCCTGCATTTCCTGTCTGCATCATTTCTGCTTCCTGGTCTCTTAAACTCCGAAGCCCTCCACTGGGGAACTCGTCTCAAGAACCTCTCCACTTCATGTCCACTTCACTCTTAAAGGATTAAATCAGAGACTGCTTGACTCTACGTGGCCTTTCTCTCTCTCTCTCTCTCTCTCTCCCTTTGTGTGTGTACATGCTCGTACAAACACACAGACTCACTCAACGCTGAACAGCAGAATGCCTTTATAAAAGTACCCACTGTTTCCCACTCCATCACATTGTACCATTTCTCTGCTCGCTATTGTCATGTTCTTTTTCTTTTTGTGTGCTTCTTTAATTTGCTTACAGGAAAAGGAGCACGACTGATTTACAGCAAAGACACATTCAAGGTAAAATGAGATGAAAGGATCTGCATCTCACTTGTAATCTTTGCTCTTTTTAACAACGCCTCTCCTTTTCGTCAGCCATCTTTCCACATTCTCAGTTGTCTTCACCCTCCTCTTCTCCCTGCCTGATCTCGTCTTCTTACTATCTTACAGTAGCTGTGTTGACATTTCAGACATCTGTGTGTCTCTGTCCCTGTTCTGTTAATATTAACTTATGCTCAGCTGCACAAGAACTAGGCCCCTGTCCTGCAAAGATACACAGACATACTTCACAGATTTGGTCAGGTCACTGCTTATATTATGGCCAAAGATGGGAAGTCATGAGCTACAAATGTACTTAAAGGTACTTAAATAAACCATTTTAAAATATCTGTACTTTACTTGAGTATTTAGTTTATGTTTTACTCCCACTCCCCATGTTTGACATGACTATCTGTACATGCTACTCCATACTCCTATTACCATGTATTGTGCATATTTCTATGTCCAGGCCTCTCGTCTGTGTGTAAACATTTGTTCATGTCTGTTATTGCTTTATGTATTGACCCTGCACCTGAAACATCAAGTCCAGGGGTATAAGGGTGTTTTCACACAGGTTATCTGGATCCGTGTCATACCTGGAAATGCTCACACCTTTCCCACAGATGTTACATTCACAAGCACGTATCGCAGCCGGTAAAAATGGGTGGACCAGGGCCAGGACACTAGGTGGCAGTGTGGAAGGAATTCTGTTGCTATTCACCAAATGCAGAAGTCAGAAGAAGACAAACCCTTACATCATCAACTGAACGGCTGCTCTGTTCATTTGTCTACAATGGCGCCAATACTTCTCTGTCAGTCAGCTTGTTTCAGGTAAAGTTTCTTCCATGAAGTCCCTGATATGTCACAGAGTGGTTCAGTCAATAAGGTGAGCCCATGCCGCGCAGATCCGAGGGTTTTTCAGGAGACAACTGGAGCACTGTCAATAGTTTTGTGGTGATTAGATCATTTCCGTTGTCGGAGTGGTGATTAGGTCACTTCCAGTCTCGGGCACGGATTACTTTCACACAACAACGTACTGTACCCAGGACAACCTTCTCAGCTGGAGTTCAGGACAGTAGTTACCCACAGAACATTTGCATTCACTGATAAAATTAAGTCGACTTTGGGGTCCAACATAGTCGGACACAGACTCAGTTACCCAGTGTGAAAACACCCAAGTCATTGTATGAGCTGCAGTAGATAGAGCTCAGCGTAGTTGCATATAATGTAGATGTAGATATGTTGAAATACAATGTAAAGAATATACTTTGACAACCACCATTTGAGGTTACTTAAGTTTATAACTTGACTCAGGGGTGTCAAACATATGGCCCACAGTCCCGTAAATAGTTCAATTCAGCCCATGGTATAAATTTGCAAAGTGCAAAAATTACACTGAAAATATTAACAAAAAAGGCTGTTTAGGGTCCACGTACAGCTCAATGTGATATCAAGTAAAGTAATAGCATAATAATGTATAATAATGACAACTCTACAAAGTCTTCTTGGTTTAAGTTCAACAAAAAAATGTATTGCATCATGAAAGTATTTACATTTACCAAGTATCTAGTCACAATAAAAAGTGAAAATCCTAAACAAAAATGATAAACCTGAAATTTCTAAAGACACACATGAAATTTAAAGAATATAAGGCCTGCTACTAAATGTTTTCTGTTTGTAGATCCACTGTGATCTGTGAATTGTGTTAATAATAAGCAGAGACATAATATTGTTTAAATTGCAATTTTTTAAAGATAATTCAGGGTTGTATAGATAATTTTCATAATGTAATTTAACTTTCACACTAAAACAAAGAGAAAAATTTGGGTCATTTAGGTTATTCTGCCTATTATTTTACTGGTCCAACCCACCTGAGATCACATGGGGCTGTATGTGACTCTTGAACTAAAATGAGTTTAACGCCCCTGACTTAACTTGTCATTTTATCCTATATTATTTACAGGGTTCACACTTTTTAACTCCACTAGAGACACTGGTTTGTCTGAGCATTTGTACCAGTTTGTGGTTGTTTTTGCATTGTTGCGTGGACATGAATATTTTATATTTTTAAAAATGAAGGTCATGTGGATAGACTTTTTTTATTGGAGGAGGAAAGGACATCAAGGCATTTCACGGAATTATAGATCCTTTTTTTTTCTTATTTCAGTCTCAATGAATCGGACAGTAACGCTTAACCAAGACGATCCCTTGGTGAATCCATCAGTGTTTATCGCACTGTATAAATGTAAAACATACCAAAATGAAAAAGAGAAAATGAGAGATAATGTAATAAAGAAAGAGATAATGTTCTTTTGCTGACATTGAAACCTCATGTGCATATTTCAGTAAAGTTAATGTTCATTATTTCCGGGGGGGGGGGGGGGGGGGGTTGTTTTGTTTTTTTGTTTTACATTTTTTTAAATTTGAAGTAGAGTGGCATAATAATCTTCGCATTACGTTAATACGACACAGTTAACTTTGCACAGAAACAGCTGTTAGAAAGGTCCTTCAAAGGGCTCATTTTTACTATTATATTTTAAGTACATTCCAAAGTCTGTGCTTAAGTAAAAAATATATGCTACTTTTTCCACAATGTCAGTACTGATTATGACACACGCTTATGCAAAATAGACTCCTCGGAACAATGATTCAGATTATCTTAGCATGTTTGTGTTCCATATCATCAATCACCCTGATGTAATTAAAGTATTTCTAATGACAGTAAGAGGAACTGTTAGCTGAGGCCCTTGAGGTTGTGGAGCCGCTGTGGCGTCCGTGCCTGGAGCCTGCTAGTAAAACATTTTGACCCCCTCATTATGGGCCATTTAGAGGATCAGGACTCCTAAAACAACTTGCTAACATTTCTTTACATGACTTTTGTATGCAGTCATGAGTTTGCAGCCTGAAACCAGGTCTGTCTGGTTGAATCTGGAGTCGGCTGCGACTTCCATCCTTTGTCATCCTCACACGGCTGTGACGAGGACTTGCAACATCAGCTGTGGCTGAGGTTTAGGAGGAGGAACCATGAATCATAGCGCAAATCTTGCTTGTCTCTACCTCTGTCTGTCTTCCTTTCCCCTCTAGAAGACATCCACATAGAACAGTAACTTGCAGCCAGGCACGGTCTGAAATTCCTTTCAAAACCACAATCATCACCATTCCCTCACCCCACCCTAATAACCCCTTAAAGATACACTTGTGCAAGCACACACACATACATAAAGCACCACATGTTGTAAAGATGCTGCTTATTAGGAGGAACCGAAAGACGGCCTTCCTCATCTACTGACCTGCTCTTTCTTGACATGCAAGGAATCTTGCATACATGCAAATGCTCATGTGCATGTAGAAGTGTCTGGGGTAGATCCTCAAATGGGACAAAGGTAGAACAGTGCAACCCCAAGTATTAAAAAAAAGAAGGAAAAAAAAACCTTTGAGTTGCAAAACACCCTGTAAATCTCCAGTTTCCTCATCAAAACCCTGTCCGAATGTCCTAATTTGGAAATAAAACGAACTAAAATGACCAGTTTAATTAATGAAAAAGGTAGTTAAACGGGAATATTAGTGTTTATTATACTTGAATGGAGTGACTGAAACACCCAATGCTTTCCCCCTTAATAAAGGCTTAATAAAGTATTCTGATCTGATTTAACCTTTGTTGTTAAGCGGGTATAGAAGATGAATGAATGAATGAATGTTTTAAACAATATGACTGATACGTTTCAACACCTTTTCATGGACTGATGACTAAATGAGAAATTAATCACAATAAATTAAACATAACTACAGATACTATGGGTTACATTAGAATTTTAATGATCATAAAAATGATTGAAAGAAGAAAAAATAACATCTGATCTAGTACTTGCAACTAAAGATGTCCATAAAGATAATTTTATTTGCAAATGATTTCCATTCATAAATGCAGTAGTGCAAAACTATGCACAAACACATATCAATATTATCTTTCCTTCACTCTTGGAAACACACAAATCTAATATTTTTGCTGTTTTTATGAGACATGTAGGTGTGACTTGCCCAGAGACACAGGCCAAACAACACAGGGCTGTAAATAATAAAGCAGCAGCCGTATCTGTGCGTAGTATTTCTACTCATTTGTTGGTGCTATTTCCTAACGTGGCTGATGTGCATGCGTCCTCATTTATTTATTTTTACACTACGTTTGCATCAGCAAAGTCCTTGTAATGAATTACACAGGCTATACTCTGCACACGTCGACAAACAACAGACAAGTTTTTAAGGTAGCGTTGGTACATTAATGCAAAAAAGAAGCAGTGGGCAGAATTTTCACTAAGGTCCTTCAGAACTGGTTGAGGCCAGATTGCAAGTCATTCTCTTCCTGCTGTTTATTTATAATCTGGTCACTCTCCTGACCTCTCCTCCAGCTCTCTTTTCCTCTTCTCTCCTTCACTCATCATACTATTAATGCCTGGTCATTCTTTCCATTAGTTCACACGCTTCTTTCCTGTTCTGGTTCTGACAACGTGACTCCTCGTTGTGTCCTGTTAGAGCCGGCTAGAGCGAATTTCTCAAAATTTTTCCACTGAAACTATGATGTGAGGGCCACCGGCGTTGAGTTTCGATGTCGTAATACTCGTTAACTGCCCCTTCGGTTGGTGAAGAAGTGAGTCAGGGTCAGAATGCGGAAGAGGTTTCAAAGAGAGATGAAAAGGAAGATGAACCGAAGCAGCAGACACGGTCCTCCCTCCTTTCAGTTCCGATAAATGGCAGCTTCATGTGTCACACTGCGGGTTGCAGGTTAACCGTTGTCTTGATTCATAACATGTATGACAAAAACTTTAAAGTAAATGACACATAAATATGGGAAGTGAACAGGAAGTGTATCATCTGGGATGCGTTGAACTTATTTCATGTGAACACATACTTCGTTGGGAAGTGAGCCGCAATGTCAGTCACTTTTAGATCCATTAATGGTAAAATCGGAGGGCTAAGTTGTGTTTTCATCGAAAGATTATACCACTGAACACTATGAAACAATACTTTAGTCCAACAGGAAGATAACTCAACTAAAGGACAGTAACTTGTGCTATTGTTGTCTTCTTTACATGGGGCATGTTTATTCATCACTTACAGTGCCTTTGTATTGTTTATTTTACTGTTTATTGTTCTGCCTTTACTTCCATAACCTACAAAAAGCATTGTTAATTGTTTATATGTATATAGTTAACAGTTACTAAATCCATTATTAAATACAATATGTGGACAAAAGTACTGGTAACATTGAATTAAGGTTTTTTTATTTCAAGTAGGATAAATTAAATAATAAAAACAAATGCCATAATATAGTTTTATATTGCAATAATATTTTAACTTGTCTTTAGGGTAGGTGTTTTGGTTGCATTTTCACCTAAAATGCTGACAAAAGGCTTCAGATTGTTTCATTTTTACTCGGTGTTCAATTTCTTTGTAGTCATTATAATACATTTTTTAATGTTCTACTTGTAAATGACTGAGGTATTTGTTATTTTCCACTCATAAATAATCATTTTAAAGCAAAACTCACCCTCTAGTGTACTAAACCTTCAACCAGAAAGAAAGATCTGCCTTTTAACTGATATTATCATGAACATATTATCGACATTTATTGTGATAGTTACTGGCAGCAACTGATATGAACTTTTTTTTTTTTTTTTTATCATGATAATATTTCAAATAAACAGGAATGGAGAGTCATACAAGCTGTAGGTGTTGTGTGTGCTCATGTTTTTTGTCCATATTTTGTAATTACAGTATGCGAGTATTAAACTATATAACGAACCCCTAAAAGTTACATAGGAAGTAAGTTAGATGAAGTTAATAAATATTTTTGTAAAGCTGTTATGCAAAACTCCCAAGGCTTAAGCAGTGTATAGAAACGTGTTGCAACCAAACAAACATATTTATGATGTTTTTATTCAAATCTATGCAATAGTATTCATACATAATGTTTGTAATCCTTCTACAAGCACCTATAAATCCTTGTTTCCTATTATTAAATCGTTTCAGTCTGTCCTGTCTGTGTTTGCATGTGCATGTATTTACACATTTGATTTGAAGTGTGTGCCCAGTCTCATGTGCTCATGTCTGCTTGACCACATGTCTGGAGCAGTTTAATCTTATCAAATGTAGGATTAGTCTCCTTGACACTCACTCACACGTTGCACAGCACATTCAACTCCTTGTACTTGTGTTTGTGTGTATACTGCACTAATATCTATGATGACATCACCTCTCAGCACCAGAGAGGCAGAGAATCACGCTGTGGTAAATCATTACCTACTATCTGGAGTTACTAGTGCCAAGATCACACACATCACCCTGAGACTGTAAGAGGGCGAGTGAGTGCCCACACTTTAAATGTATCTGTTACTCTATAGGTACGGGGTATAAGATTTAGGGGTTTAAGGAGGGTTTAATTGCAGGAATGTGGTATATAATTCATTATAATATTTTCCTTGTTTTCTTATCACATGTCAGTGAAAGTTACCTTGTAGAATGAGCAGTTTTTTGCAGTCTGTGCTTCCACTCAACATCACAAACTCAGTTTGAGTTACAAACTATTAACTGATGAACTATTTTCCCCCTACCCTTAAAAAAAAAAAAAAAAAGTTAATTCTCCTGTTAGTGCTCCTGACTACGGTACTGATGACGATCTGATTTTGGTCCCTAGACACCCATATGCTAATGCTAACGCTAGATACTGTGTGTGTGTGTGTGTGTGTGTGTGTGTGTGTGTGTGTGTGTGTGTGTGTGTGTGTGTGTGTGTGTTAGGTCAGATTAAATGGCAGACACTGAATCTCCCTATGGGGATAATAGAAAAAAATATCTTTGTTTTATTTAGCAAAATATCAGTATGAATGTCCCAGAATCCATCATAATTCATTGGCTGTGGATTAAAGCTGCAGTGCTTTATTGTTTTTAGCACAGTATAATTCAGATGGTCTGAGATGAAACAATAATTTTACCAACTTTTGTGGAGACAGTGTACCTTATGGCACAGATTTTGTCTAATAAGGTGTGTTTTCATGCAAGTAGGGTGCTTAAATACATGGCTAACAGCTGTAATTACCAGTCACATTTAAGATTTCCTCACAAATTACTATAAAAGTCCACGCCATAGTTCAATGTCGATGTCTGAAAATGTGTCTCCACTTTGATGAAATAGTGCCACCCCATCTATATTTAGTCTGTTGATTTGGACTAAGAGTAGAAGACCGCAGAAGGAGGGAGTATTTTGTCAGATTCGGTGTTTGGATTCCAGCTTTACTAACTTTAAATGGACTTATGTTTGATTTTTCATCACAAATATCATGCTGCTTTGGTTTTGCAATACATTTCTATAAATGTCAAAGCTCACTTCATGATGACCTTCTGCACATCTGCAATTTTGCCCTCGTCATGATCCGAATGAGTGCATGCGTACAGTAGCTTTTCTGCTGTGTAATGCTTTCGGTGTGCTGAATCAAGCTAATGTTAAGAGCTGTATTCCCCTTTTCTTATTATTTAGAGCCAAACTGAGCCCAAGTCATAGTCATACTGCTTTGGGAAGTTCATCAACAGGATGCGGCCCATGCAGAAGTTAGAAAGAAGTAGGGTTTCACATCCCTTCAGATTGGTATTGGAGCTCCAACTTCCCAGAGGTACAACAGCTGTAGAGAACACTGGAGTCGACTTAAGTCTCAAAAATATACCGCTGTAACACATAGTTTAGTAAATCTCTGCATTCTCTTCTTATTTTCAAAAATCTGTCTTCATCTTTTTCTCTCTTTCTGTTTCTGTCTTTCTCAGAGTACAGTACAGCACAGGGTGGGTAATTACTTTGCGCTCCAGCCCTAAAATAACACGACTGGCCCAATTACAGTCTGGGCCTCAATACACAGCCTCGCAGAACAGAGGGGGAAACACTAGACCAATCAAAACAAAGAGGGAAAGCAGAGATGTAAGAAAGGACAACATTTAGATGGCAGGTGTTGATTTAACATGTCTGTGAGGGGAGTGTCCAGGTGGCACAGCGGAGCAGGGTACATGCCATGTCCTGTCCTGTCCTGGCAGGGCTCTGGCTTCATGCTGGCACTACTTCTTTCTCCGCTCTTCTACCCCCCCCCTCCTCAATTTTGCCAGAGTTTCATCCGGAATGCCATTGGCTGAAGCATTGCTCTTACAAATCCCAGCATTTACTCCTCACATTGATCCCAAAAAACATCACTCTTACAACTTCTCCTTTTGACCCTCTTGGCCTCTCGTGTGGTCAGGCTTGGCTAAGGTTGGGTTTATGCCAGAGAAGCCTGTTTATGCAAGACTCTTCAAAGTGAACTAGTGAAAGAGCGCACTGTACAAAAGAAGAGAAGTGTAAATACCAGGCTGTTGGCATAACACATGCACACAGCAGAAATCACACTGAACAAAATCTTACAAACATACATACTTATCTTACAAATCTTGACCTACAACTAACGCAAACAGCTTTTGTCTGTTGCTTATAGGACATTTTAAAGTGTGGTAAAGCTTTGCTCACGTAGCCCCTCTTAAAAAACCCAGTCATGAACCCTAAATTCCTAGAAACCCAGTGTTCTGGTGTCGATGTGATGTTGTTTGACTTGCTGTTATGGTTAGGCACTGTATCCCAAATTAGACATACCCTCTTTTTTCTCCCTACTGACCACGACTTGACAGGAAAAGTCTGCCAAAGCTGCTGCATTTATGTGTGTTTCTGTGTTTGTGTATCTGCCGTGTGGACGTTATTTTAAATGTAAACATGTATGAAGAGCATATTTATACACACATACAAGTGCAAACTTTATTGCTTGTGTAAATAAATGTTTTTGTAACTTGTAATTTTTACCTGCAACCATCTCACTGCAGCAAATGGTATCATGTGGTGAATAAAGGGGAGATTTGACAGCACTGCTGATCAGACAAGACAGAACATGGTTCTCACACTTACTCACACACACCTGACTAACTGACTGGGATCTGGAAAAAGGCCAAAGGAAATTTCTTGGGGAACTTTAAAACGGGTCTTGACATAATTTTATATGTGCTTTTGTGTGTCAAACTGTTGACCTCACTGTTGGCTTGAAGAGGGTTAGAAACAGTCAAAGGGCTCGCAGAAGAAACAAGATCTGAAAAATGATGTGTGGAAGGAGAAGAAAACAGAGCACAGGGGTGTTGGTTGAAGGAGGACAGAGGAAAAGGGGGGCGCTGTGTGTCTGTTTCAGTGCCTGGCACAGCGAGGCCTGCTTAGGCTCCAGGCCTCTCTGGGGGGAGCCAAGTCTTCTCCCCAGGCACTGCCAACTCCCTGTGGTGGTGTAGCTACATGTTCAATTATGCTCTGGAGCCTGCCTGTCTTTACCTACGCCTCATAGGAAAGCACTTCTAGCCTGTGTGTGTGTTTGTGTGTTTGTGTCAGTGTTTGTGTGCTGCAGAAAAGAGTAATGAAGAGAAGTGGTTTTAAAGAACATTCAAAGAGTTCATCCTTCATCTCCAATCAAAACGATCCCTGATTGCAGTGGCTCCTGTTGTTTTGTTTCGGCTGCAGAACTCTATGAAATTTTATGTGGATTTAGTCATTGGATACAATATGGCAGTAATAAGAAAAACAACTTGTTTTTGTACTGCGTGTGTTGTCATTCTTTCCATCTGGGAGTAAAAAGGATGGATATGGCGGAACAACAGATTTAGTTAGCGATGTGCATCTCCATCACAGAGACTAATGTGATACACGAATAAGGATACAAACACAATGTGATTCAGGACCAAAAAATATGATTTCCAGTTCAAACCAGTACAGATGGTGGGATTGGTTTATTTTAAATAAACAAGAAATCATAAATTAACTAAAAAAGCCACTTTTCTCCGGTGCTCCAATTCAGTAAGCATCTCGTTTCTGCTGGGTTTTTTTACACTTTGCCCTTTACCAAACACGCCTTTTCACAAGTCCTGACAAAAGATAAAATCAAGCCAGATCTGGACCTCGCCTTATGCCTGGCCCTCTTTCCAGTTCTGTCTCTAGTTACAGTTTTATAACACACCTCATTCTCAGCAGCAGCCCAAACTTTTTTATGTTTGTGCAAAACTTGGCCTGTGTTATCAGTGGAGATTAGAGATGTGCTTGAGATAACAGTTTAGAGAGGAGAAATCAAAGTGAATATAAAATTAATGGCCTTATTTTTAAGTAATGGAGACATATGACTTGGATTATACTCAAAGTAAAAAAACCCAAAACAGACTTTATTAATGCAAAGACTCTAGATCAGGGGTCTCAAACATGCGGCCCGGGGCCAAACTGGCCCGCCAAAAGAAACAAATCTTGCAGATGTGGTAGATGAATTTGCAAAGTATAAAAATTACACTGAAGATATTAACAGGGTTTCAAATTCATTGTAGTTCAGGTTCCACATACAGACCAGTATGATCTAAAGCAGAGGTGCCGAACCCTGGTCCTCGAGTGCTACTATCCTGCATGTTTTAGATGTATCCCTCTTCCAACACACCTGATTCAAATGATCAGCCTATCATCAAGCTCCGCAGAAGCCTGATAACGACCGTCAGGTGTGTTGGAAGAGGGATCTATCTAAAACATGCAGGATAGTAGCTCTCGAGGACCAGGGTTGGGCACCTCTGATCTAAACTAAAATAATACCATAAAAACCTATAAACTGTGAAGAACTACCAAGAAGAACAGTGACCTGGGCAAATGAGAAATTGTTCTTATTTTAGTTCCAAACTCCAAATTTTTAACAATATTATGCTTCTTACCAAATGTTTGTGTAACATTGTGCATAATATACTAGTATAAATGATAAGTTGAGGCCTAATATTGTCAAAACTGCCTTTATTTTTCTTATAAGTTTCAGTTTTTTAAGGTTATTCACGTGTTTTTTATTAAAGGATAATTTGTTAATGTAAATATTTTCATAATCACATTTTTTTTTTGCACTAAAACAAAGACGAAAAGTTGTCATTATTTATAGGTTATGCTGCTCTTACTTTACGGGTCTGGCCCACTTGAGATCTAATTGGCCTTAATGTGGCCCCTGGAAGAAATGAGTTTGACACCTCTGCTCTAGAAGAATGAATCTTGACCTTATCAGAGATTACATCCAGTATTTTTTCTCTCAGGCTGTAAACTTCACCTCTAGATTCAGTATGAAAGTGTTTGAGTATATAATCGTGACCCCATCATTACAGTGGCACATTTTATTCTGAAAAACCATCAGTTAAAAAAGAGTTCCCTCATGTTTCACTGAGCTGTAAAAGTGCACATGTGAAAAATTTCATTAAACAGATGCATGTGTCAAATTTTGTGTATGTAAGTGGATGCTTGCAGTAGTGTGTATGCATTCCTGTGGGCATGTAAGTGTGTGCATGTGTGTGCCGGCATGCTTGCATGCATATCTGGAGGCATCCTTAAAGGGAGGGGGAGCAATTATCACTGCCAATAAAACAACAACAAACAAACAATCATTGTTCTGGGCCTCACCTTGTTGTACCACACCTCTCCATAAACCTTATTTCACCAGGACGACTGACACCGAGAATGTGCTGCGCTGTGCTGCCTAAGCACTCTCCCTAAATAGGATTCATGTACTCGGCACGCTGCATCCACGTGTACCTGCTGGTGTGCTTATGTCAGTTACATGTGTACACACATGAAGGAGCATCCATGTAAAAGCGGACACACTAGTACACATCGCCCTTGGATGTGATTTCAGCAAACACTGCAGAGGTAACTTCTGGCTTGCATCTTTTGTCCATGGCATCTAGAAGAAGTAGAAAGAATAAAGTACTGATGAGATTTGTGATCCGATAAATATAGGCACAAGAAGCCCAAAAATAGTTATGGCTGTTGAAAAATCAAAATAAAAGTATTACTTCTTTTATAACAAATTATTTTACATTTATATCAATCTAAAACAGGGATGTCAAACTCATTTTAGTTGTAAAATAATGACATAATGACCTATAAATAATGTCAACTCCAATCTTTTCTCTATGTTAAAATTCCTCCCGTTTCCTGGATTGGACCTTTTGATCCATGGGCCCCATGTTTGACACCTCTAGTCTAAAACAGTGTTGAAAAATAACATTTCAGTGGCAGGTACTGAAAAATGTGGAGGACAGCTCGCTATTATCTGTCCATCTTTAATACTCGGAAAGATGATATCAATTTGTCAGATTAACTGTTATTCAGGTTATATGCTTTTCATAATTCTAGACAAATTGTTGAGGTAGTTCTAGGGTTTGTATTTTTGCTAAACCCACTTTTATGAGTCTTTGGTTCATTCATTTGTGTATTTGGACCCTAATAGTTCAAAAAGTTTGAATTTGAACCCTCCAGGTGCTGCAAAGCTATCTTTATATTCATTTTGGCAAAAAACTGAGTGCATTTCTACAAGACTTCTGACGAACATTTCTCTGAGTACGACAAAATTTTGTCTCCGCAGCAGTGGTTGTAGTCCACACTGAATATATGTCCAAACTTTAAACTGATGAAATAAAATGTTCATTTGTTGGTTGAACGGGACAGAGCAGCACAGCCAACAACCTGGAGGGGGTGGGGTGTGAAGTGGCTCATTTGCATTTAAAGGGCCAGCGCTCAAAACGACCTTTCTGATGTCATTATTCATTATAATAGTGTTGAAGATGGACATGTGGAGTTGAATTAATGAAGAATTCAGACCCAAGCAGAGCCTTTACAGTTGATATAGACCACAGGGAAATGTTTTAAAATGCATAATTCCATTTAAAAAAAGCAAAATATCGCTCCTTTAAAATAAAAACCTGCTTCTACATGTGCAACAAAGCTATAATCTGAGCTGTTATATATCCAGTGGACAGCTGGGACGATACAGGGTAAATGAACATGTGACCCTCATCTGAAATACTGTCAGTGTAGACATGGTATCAGTCCACTTTTCATTTTCTAATTAAAACTTCAGATGTGATCCCAGGAGACTATGAACGGTCCCTTCACAACAGCAGAATCTAGTGACTGTATACTTCTGAAACGGTAACAGGCAGAGCATGCGTATCATACTCTACATACATTGAATCATGGTGTGTAAGTGTATGCGTGTGTTTTATCACTGAGGAACATCCCTGTAGACTGTTGTTTACGTCTTATTACCCCAGTCAGCCCAGTCACTGGGGAGCTGCATTTGTAAACATCATGCCTGGAGAGGCCTGCATCATATGTGTGCACATCTATCTGGAGGTGTTTGTGTGCACCCGGTTCAACAAGAACTCTCAAGAGGTAACTTTGGGAGTTTGTTTTTCGTCTTTGGTAACATATAAGTAATGTATGTAATTGTATTACCTTGAAGCTAAATATTCAGAGAACAAACAAATATGTTGAATATATTATATCAGATTTGGTTCTGTGCAGCGGAACAGTCTGGGATTTGTAAAGTGAATGGTTTGATATAAACTGTGAAATACAACCAGAAATATTTAATGCTGTTTAACAATTTTTCAAAGTGGACTCTTAACTCTTAAAGAACTAAACAGTGATTGGAAACCAAAAAGCATCAACTGATCAAAAATGTTTATCAACTGTTGAACTGCTAATCCTATCAATACGCTTTAATAATTCAGGTAAAATGCAGTTTCTCTGCTTTTCAGCAACATCAGATACGACCCATTTGGATGTTCAGAGGCTTCGTAGTTAATGTGGAAACACTTTCCCCCCCAGCATGGATTTACCAATAAAACCCACGTAGTTTGACTAGTAACAGTTGTACTGGCTTGTTTTTCTGTTCAGATAAGCTTATATTTGGCTGACAATTCACTTTTTCATCACTTATAATGTAATTACCTGTTATAATTACAAATGGATGTGCACTAAGCTTCATCAAACATCAACATTAGTAAAGTTCATACAGGAAATTAACAGATTTTTCCTGGAAAAAAGCTAAATTCAGGACAATACAATAATAAATAGAGCTAAATCACTCAGGAAAGATTCAATAAATATGGAGGGAAAAAAAATAAATTTGTAAGTTGCCAGTCAAGTAGCTCTTGGTCTTTAAGGCGCAAAGATCTGTCCCCCAGAAATACAAGGGGATATGAAATCCAGTGACTTGCATCTGTGAGGTTTTCGCAGTGCTTGCGTGCTCAAAGTGTTGAACTGAGCTTCTGCCGGTTTGTTTGGAGCTGTCCAACCAGGCGTGGGGGACATGGACACAAACTGACATCAAAGACATGACACTGCCACCATTCAGAGTCATGTCCTACTTATCTCTCTGCGTCTGTCTTTCTCTGGCTTTGAGTCTATCACACAAAACACATCATACATTTCATACGTTGTGTCCATTTGGTCAAGGCTCGACAATGTTTGTCATGAGGAGAATGTCATTATTGCTGTGTAGCTTCTGCGCTCATTAACAGGAGGAAATAGTTAACCAAATATGAGAGTTATTATATATTTGCTCTACTTTCTCTGATGTTACCAAACTCCACATTTTTAAAAACATTTTAATATGTATTTTCACTTCTGTTTGATCTAAATCCAAATGTTAAAGGCATATATTTAACAAACATCATACATTTTTTCACTTTTTATATTGGCCTGTACTGTACTGTTCTTTTTCATCAAAGTTTTGTGCATTTTAACTTTAACTTTTTCCCACTTTTCCTCCTTTTTTCCATAATAATAAACGATTTGAGTATTTTCTTTAACTAGTTCCTGTGTTCTTCTATAAGCACAGAGGGAATTGATAACGCTTAACATTTCACTTGCATTCATTTGATTCCTCTTATGGAAAAAATAGAGGGAACAAAATCCCGCTTAGCATAGTTTTGCTGTTTTACTCCAAAACTCCAAAACCAGAAGTCTGCTGTGTTCCATCTCTGTGATTATTCACCAAACCTGTGAGTGCAAACGGTCATATTTTACAGCTTGGAGACAGACTATTATAATCCAGATTTAGTGGCTTGGTATAGCTCGCTTTTGCTGTTACTGTGATTATATGCATTTCCACAGCAGAGGATAACCCGTCTGACCTGGAATATTATGGTCCTACTTGGGAGCAGGAGCCTCCACCCTCAGCCAAGCTGGAGCTAACTGATGTGGTCAGCTGACTCGCGCTATTTTCAACTTACAGAACTTTAATAGCTGCGTCATTTTAAGTATCCTGCTTTTCTTTATTTAACAGATAACAGGCTGTTATTATGGGGCACCAACAGGAAGCGCAACCCAATGTGTCATCTGGGTTAATGAATGATTTATTACCTCTTGTGTTAATAAAACTGATTCATTTACCTTATTGTTCAGTTATAAATACTGTGGCTGTAAAAGGTCTTTTTTGCAGTTTGAGTGGATTCATTCTTTGGTGTCCCCAACCAAAACTAAAAACAGGGCCATATAGGTTAATTCTCCTGTTGTTACCCCTGAACACGGCGCTGATGAAGATCTGCAGTTGGTCCCCGAGTGCCTTTAATAGCTCTGTTTACATGCAAAATGTCCTCAGTCTGATGACAATTCGGATCAGAACTTTACTCTATAATGGACTCCGAAAAAGCTGATCCAGTCACATGCGTTTACATGGAATACACATTTTCACAGATAAATCCTTTTCATGAATCGCATAGAAGAAGGAGAAGAAGAAGAGTCTGATGTAAACAAATACCACTGTGTTTATTTCTGCTTTTATTTCCATCTTGCTGTGTACTACGGATTTCCATTTCTCCTCCCTCTCGTGTTTGTGACTTTTGTCTTCCACTCGCTGCTATAAAGACAAAAATACATTACACTGACGCATGGCTGACGTAACAGACGTGTGCAATAAGAATATTTTTTACCCAACTTTAAAAGAAGTGTTTAAATGCTCACCAGTTGGATCAACAATTAATCCCACCTGCCTGAATTTGGAGGAGATTTTCCAAAGGAGTGTGATCGGATCAGAATATTCCGGTTGGCATGTTTACATGAAGCATTTTTATTCTGCTCAGGCTTTTAATCCAGTTACTGGTGCTGGGAACTGAGCGTATGTTTTATGGGTAAAATGCACAGGCCAAATGTCTCTACAGGGATAGTAAAGCAAGTTGACCTTTGACCTTTTTCCTTTTTTATCAGGCTGTGATCACAGCTGCAGAGGTTAACCAGAAATGACTTGATTCTAATAAACATAAAACCAAACGCAAAGAGTGGGAGAACAAAATGGTCAAAGTAAAAGTAAAAGACGGAGCAGAAATCAGAGTCCGTTGCGTGAGGAGTCATTTCCTGCGTCATCTGTACTGCTGTGAAAAAGAGAAACTGGCCAAGAAATGGTTAATGACTTCCCCAACGGTGAGCAAATGATCTGTCTCACGGTCTCCTCTTCCCTGCTGTCTGCCTCTCGCTGTCTGTCTGTGTCCGTCAGCCCACAGAGGAGTCATGCAGATTGCAGGCCGTGACACTCTGACCAGCTTCAATGCAGAGGTGTGTGTAGCAGCACACACACACTCCCAGATCCCTCGGCCTGTTCCCACAGCAGGGCAGACACCAGGCCTGTTTATTTAAGCATTAGCCAGGGGGAGGGGAGCTGGGCCTGGGTGAGCAGTGTGGGGTGCTTTTAGTAAGATTGCATTGAACGCATGCTTAACCTAAAATGTTTATTTTAAAATGTTCAGTTTCATATTTGACCTCCAAGACTTGGTTATTTTTCCTTAAACAAGAAAAGATTCTGCCAGTAGAGTTAGATAACTCCTGTCAATGAACATTTCACAAAAATAAAGTAATTTTCTGCATTCAAGCTGCAAGAAAATACAGACCTTCTTTCTGCATCTCTCTCTTCTCAGCCCAAATCAGAAGATCTAAACCTGAATCTAACACTGTTTCATGTTATGCTTCGATATTGCAATCTGGAGTCGAGTGGCTGAATCATTTTCTGGTCATGTTTGAAGGAATCAGATCAGTGATTGGTAGTTACAGCTGTCAATCACATATTTAACCGCCTTAGCTGTGATTAGACAAGATGGGGGTGTCACTGAAAACACATGGAAGGAGTAGATGTGCAAAGTCTGATGAGCTTTTTATGGGACTTTCACGACCAGTGGGGTTAATTCAACTATCAAGCACTGCAGCTTTATGAGCAAGATCATTACAAAAAGGATAGAAACAAATTTGATACATACAATATTCAAATAAATTACTTATGTGTTAATTGTTGACTAAATAAGTAAGATGTCTGGTGGGTCATACAAAGTCAGATATTCGATTTCAGAAATCATTAAACATCTTAAATTAGGTACTGTCATGATTCTGTGAGATGAACTCTGACCTCGTTCCCTGATTGAGCTGCAATCAGCTCATTTCCCACAGCCGTGGCATGTCAGGTGTGGGCTATTTAACCCTGTCTGTTTCTCTTTCCCTTTGTGAGATTGTTCAGTCAGATCCTGACCTTCGAGTGTGCCAGAGTATTCCTTGAGACCTGTTTGTTACTGAACCTGTTTTGAGCTGACCCCTGTCTGTTTGCCTCTGAACCTCGACCCCTGCCTGCCTGCCTGCCTCCCAGTATCGACCTGCTTGCCTGGTCTTGTCTCTGTGTGACCCCTGGATACCTGACCTGCCCTTCGTCCCCGACCATGGCTCAGCCTCGTCCCTGACCGGATTACATGGTAACCAAACCCTGGACCGTCCCTAACCAAGCCCTCAGCCCGACCCCTTGGATCTTCGTGGACCTCACCCTATGGGTCCGTTCTGGACGCCCCGGACCAAAGAGGACGTGTTTTGAAATTTGTATTAAACTATTCGTAGTGACTCTGATTTGTTACATTGTACATTTGTACAATAAATCCTGTTTAACTTCTGCTCCTCATCTGTTCCTGCATTTGGGTTCAAACCTTGGTCATTACAGGTACTGAGATAAATGAGGTAATAACTGGCACACAAACAATTTATCGAACATCATTTATCTGTGTTTTTACTCTTTAAACCTACCTCTGAATGCAATGTTGGAACCTCACAAATCACCATATTCCCGCTTTTTTTCTTTTCTTCAGACATTACTTGAAGTTGGACTATGGCGTACAGAGGTGTCTAAAGTATTCCCATTCATTCCTCGGGTAGAAGTATAGATGCTAGGGTTTAAACAGACTTCTATAGAAGTTCAAGTATTAAAAGCTTAGGCAGTGCCACATATGATGACTAGTGGAATAGAAGTATTAAAATGGTGCAAAAAGTCAGGCGGGAGGTGTGTGTCACAAGGTGTTGTGTGACGTGTGAACATCAGTCATGTTGAACATGTCACACACCACATTGTGACACCTCTGACGAAGACGGAAGTTTACCGCCCAAACATGTCAGGTATGTTTTGACAGATCACAGGTCTGTTATAGAAAGCACCTAAATAAACTATAAGAGCATAGACACTGGCTGTGTCTGAAATCACTCCCTACTCCCTCTAGAGTGCACTATATAGTGACCACGCCATTTTGTAGTGGTGTCCGAATGCTTATTGAGCATTGATGTTTGCTATATAGTGCACTTAATGTATCCCACAATTCACCGCAAAATGTTGTGGACAACCGATGGTCACTAGATGGCCCACTATATCCCATAATGCATTGCTGCACAGCATTATTGGGACGTTTGAATTGTGCGACAGTAATGACGTAATTAACTGTGCGGTGAAGTAGCGTCCGAAACCGTTTTCCATTTTAATTGATGAGTTCACTTTATACTCCACTACATAGAATTCCCTATGTAGTGAATAGGGAGGAGTGAATGAGTGAGTGATTTCAGACACAGCCACTATGCACTTTGTTGGATTGATACACCGTACCAGAAGTGTATTTTGATGAGCACAACTCCTCATCCAGGTAGGTGAAGGGATAAGTAACAGAATCACCTCTGTTAACGGGTAGAACCAACACATGGCAGGACTTTTACTTTATGGAGCTGGGACTGCCACCTCAGCACTATACATTAAGTATGTGATATAAAGTTGTTAAGACTACGCACAACACTAGGAAGGCAGCTGTGTTTCTGAGGCATCTTTGATCGGACCGATTTTACAGACCGTTTACAAAAACAATGAACACACTGCTATGGGACTGTTGGTACCTGTAAGTTCAAAATGATGAAAGGGGGCTTGGACGCTGGTTATTACGTCATCTCCTCAATCCTAACTGATAGAATTAGTGGTTCAACAGTTATTAAACATTTTAGGTCAGTAGATGATGGTGGTCACTGGTCTGTATTTAGGCCTTAGAGCAGGGCTGTCAAACCCATTTTAGTTCAGGCTCTACATTCAGCCCACTTTGATCTCCAGTGGGCCGAACCAGTGAAATAATAACATAATAACCGGTAAATAATGACAACACTAAGTTTTTCTCTGTTTTATCACAATAAAAAAAACATTAAATTCTTAAAATATTTACATTCACGAACTATCCAAACAAAAAAGATGTAAATAACTTGAAAATTCAAAAAATTTCTCAAGAAAAATAAGTGCAATTTTAATGATATTATGCCTCAACTTATCACTTATACATGTGCACACATTACACACAATGTTACACAAACATTTGGTAACAAGCAGAATATTATTAAAATGTTTAAGTTTGGATTTTGGAGCTAAACTATGAACAATTTGTAGAATATTTAGTGTCAGGTTATTATTAACACAATGTACAGATCAGAGTGGATCTATAGTTGCACAAAACATTTAATAACAGGGAGAATTTTGTTAAAATTACACTTAATTTTCATTTTGTCCACATTTTATTGTTAAAAATATTATGCTTTTATTTTACTGTTGATCATACACTGTCCGGCCAAAAAAAAAGAGTCACATATGCAATGTTTCACTGCACCATCTTTCACATCCACTGGATTTAAGTAAGCAATTAGTTCCGATCCTTCCATGGGTAAATACTGCAGTGGTTTAATAATGTTTGAGCTGGAACAGGTGATTGAACTCTAACTGCAGTGAGTGTCCTCTCATGTCTTTAGTGTGTAAAAGACTGGATAGTGCCCGGACTGACCAGGATCATCAGGTGTGTGACAGAATGGTTCAGGGAGAATGAGACATCATTTCCACACATGGTTTATCCTCCATAAAGTCCAGACTCTAATTTAGGATGTGATGAAGACTTGATGCAGCGGTCTGATTCTGCATCATCAATAATCAAAAAATCAATGCAACTGAGGATGGAAAAAATATTATGAACCTTATTGTGGCACTCTGTCAGCATTATGTGGCAAAAAAGATCTCACAGTGAATGCCTCCTGGAATCAACACCCAAGATGGTGCAGTCAAATATTGCATATGCAACTTTTTTTTTTTTTTGGCCAGGCAGTGAATTAGTCTGTATGTGGCCCCTGAACTAAAACCAGTTCAACATCCTTGATTGTTAATATCAGTGTAATTTTTGCACTTAGTAAATTCATGCTGCGGGCCAGGTTGGACCCTTTGGAGGGCCGGTTTTAGCCCACGGGCTGTGTGTTTGACACCTGTGCCTTAGAGCAGGGGTGTCAAACTCATTTTAGTTCAGAGGCCACATTCAACTAAATTTGGTCTGCAGTGGGCGGGACTAGTGAAATAATAACATAATAATATATAAATAATGTCAACTCCAAACTTCTCCATGTTTTAGGGTGAAAAAAGTAAAATTAAACAATGAAAATGTTTACATCTACAAACTATCCTTTCAAGCAATGTGGATAACATGAACAAACTGAAAAATAAGAGTAATTTTAACAATATTCTGCTTCAGTTTATCATTTACATATGTTCATTATAAGTTACAGACACAGTGGATCTACAAATACACTAAACATTTAGTAACAGGAAGAATATTGTTGAAATTACATTTCAGGTTCTTCATATTTATTGAGATTATTTACATTTTTTGTGAAATTATACTTTGTTTCAGTGTCAATACGTGAAAATATTTACATTTGCAAAGAAAAAAATGTGGAATTGTGAGCATTTATATATTATTATGATAGTATTTTACTTTTCCGACTCACTTGAGATTGAATTGGTCTGAATTTGGAACCTGAACTAAAATAATTGTTAATATCTTATCTATTTTTTTATTTCACAAATTCATCCCAAGGGCCAGACTGGACCCTTTGGCGGGCCAGATTTGGCCCCTGGGCCTCGTGTTTGACACCTGTGCCTTAGAGGGTTAATGCTGCTTCCTCAGTACCTAACCAGGGATGAGGTCTGCACATTATTTTGTCTATATACGTTGCAGTTGTTGCAAACAATACCTCTACGTATTTTCCTTGTCAAATACAATGTAAACAAAATAAATACTTAACATTAACTTCCATCACCAGTCGATGGCGGGACCTTTCTGTGTGGAATTTGCATGTTCTCCCCGTGTCTGTGTGGGTTCTCCCCGGCTTCCTCCCACCATTCAAAGACATGCACTGATAGGTTAATCTAAATTGTCCATAGGTGTGAATATGAGATTGATTGTTCGTCTCTATATGTCAGTCCTGCGATGAACTGGTCACATGTTCAGAGTGTACCCCGCCTTCACCCCAAAAGTAGCTGGGATAGACTCCAGTGACCCTAGTGAGGATAAAACGGGTTCAGAAAATAGATGGATGGACTTAACACTAACGCTGAACGGTGAATGTGTAGTTATATTAATTTTACAAGAATTTATAGAAGTTAATGGTTTGTTAAAAACAACACAAGCAACAATAGTGTGAATTATCTGTACCCACACCTCAGCTGTCCTACGGAGGTGTGTAGCAGATTCATAATAATAAATTACACGGGTCAAAGGCACATAACTCCCCCAGTTGATGTCACTGGCATTACTATGAATTTTCTTAAACGGTTATATGCAAATGTGAAGCAGCGCTAGCAAAGAAATGAAAGTTACAGAAGCAGTTTTGGAGGACAGGAGGATGTGATTCAGGTGGGAGAGAGATGGGTTTTCAGTTAAAGAGAGTATGAGGTGTGGAGTGACTGATGAGGTGGGTTGGCTATTTTATTCCATCATTCAAACCCACCTCCCAACACGCACACCCACACACACAGCGGAAAATAGAAACTGTCTTCTTGTGTGACACATACGCACACATTTGCACATAATTTAAGCGTGCATACTCTATAAGGCTGTCCGTCTTACACACATACACATGCACACAGGAAAAAAGAGCGTCACAGCCAGACATAAAGGCAAAACTCTACTTACTCTCCACCCTCCTCCACCCCATAATCCTCTCAGACCAAACCAAACCTGAACACCTGCAGTGAAAACTATACAAGTGTCCTGGCTGAACAGTCATCCAGCACAGTTTGGACGTCCCAGATGATCCTAGTGGTGTGCTGCTCTGTGCTTTCTTAGGTCAGGTCCTGATCTGTTTTCAAGAATCACAAATCACAGCATCAGTTCTGGCCTGCATATGTGTTACGGATCTTTATGAGGTCGAAATGTGTACTTTACCTAAATAAAGTGCACAGTGTGTTTATGCTGGTTCATGTGCTTTACTTTTTTTTTTTATTATTATTGATTGATTGGTTTATTGAATAGAGACCATGCACATTTATGAACATTACTGTATAAAAAAAATACACCCATGTAAATATGGCAGAATTAGTAAAAATAACTACTTTTCATCTCCAGTTTCTAGGCAGGTGACAGAAACAAGATATAAAACAGCCAACATTAACCTATAAAGACCCAGTAAGACTTTTGTGTTCGTTCCCAAATTAATTTTTCTTCCTATTTCACTTACTTAACCCCTTAATGCCTGAATCGATTTCCAATTGTGGGGAAAAAAAATTTGGACTTGCGTTTTTTCTTTCAAACAGGTAGTATTTTGGCGGCATTGTGGAGTGGCGGGGTTTGATGTGAATTCGCAACAATCGACGTCAAGGGGTTAAATGATTTATTACCATTCATCATTATATTATCCTCTCCATTTAGTTTTTGGGGGTTTTTTTTCAGTGAAAGTATTTTCCCGTATTTATTTGACTAATCATGCACTTTAATCATCATGCTGAGATTACATTTGAGGGTTATCATACCAAAAACTGAGAAAACTTGGGAAAATGTGACTTTTTCAGTAAAAAATCTATCAGCTGAACAAAAACCCAGTATGTCCATCAACTGGCATTGATCCAACTCCATGGGTTTTACTGGTGAATCAATGCTCTAGAAGGTGATGGTGTTTCCATGGTAACTACAGAGCCTTTGAATGAAATGGGTCATATCTGATGACCATGAAAAGATGACAAACTGTATTTTACACCAATTATCTACATGTATTGATAGAATTAGTGATCAACAGGTATTAAACACTTTAGATCAGTAGATAGCTTTGGTCTGTGGTGTGTATTTGGGTCTTTATGGGTTAATACATTACTTATTCATTAGAAATTAAAAATTTTTAAAAATGCACATAATGATGACATCGGTATCATCAACACAAACAAACAGACAAATAAATAAAAAACAAATAGACAGGATGATTTTGGGCTGCTTGATTATGGAAAAAAATCAGTATCACGATTATTTTGGTCAATATTGAAATCACGATTATTCAGTTAATTTTGAGTTTCACAATGCATTCATTCAGCATTTCTCTCTCTCTCAAAAAAACACTATTATTGATTCTTTATGGGCGACACGGCGGTGCAGTGGTTAGCACTCGTGCCTCACAACAAGAAGGACCAGGGTTCGATTCCCGGGCGATACCTTTCTGTGTGGAGTTTGCATGTTCTCCTCGTGTCTGCGTGGGTTTTCTCTGGGTACTCTGGTTTCCTCCCACAATCCAAAGACATGCACTGATAGGTTAATCGGCT
>JAQQZY010000027.1:17360321-17395695 GCA_030068375.1 Ostorhinchus rueppellii | reverse complement strand
GGCAACCCTAGCTATTGCTAACTTGAACGTTAGCACCAGCTTCATGTTTTGTGGTGCGTCGGGCAGGCAGACTGATTATTCCCCAAACATTTCGCAACACAAGCATCCGAAGGGTTGTTATCTGGATAATCTTAACTAACTAACTCCGATAACTCGCTGTGGTCCACCATTGTCGATTCTGAGTCAAAAGTCCGCGCGCATGCCGGTGACGTCACGCCTGTTTACTAACGGTAAAGGGGTCTATAGAAAGCTCTGGTACCGTATGTGTCTTCTAAACTCAACCAAGGGCTTTTAGCATCGTCAAAGTAGATTTCACACCAGCCTGATGTTTAATGAGTGACTCGTTTGATGTAACATGAATGAAATATGCCGTCTGTGAGCAATTTGTATTCATGCCAAAAGCGCCATGACACGATAAACACATCTAGAACTAATGATATGAAGTGTATTTTTGGTTCAGATATGTTGAGGTCGTACTTATCTGTAATCTAAACATACACTGGCAGCATTTGAATGGATTGTTGAGGTTACACGTCACTTCATTTGTAGCGTTTGAACTAAATATTAAAGACAAAGTATCCATGTAATTCTGAGCAGCTTTGTTGTCTTATACAGAAATGCAAGGAAAGTGAAAACGTTATCCAAACCCAGACTGAAATAGGGAATTTTTTATTGTCTTTTTCTGGGTTAATTTGACATATTATATTTATTCATGCATTAAATTAATTTCTACTGTCATGTTTACATTACAAGATAGATGCCAAAGCTTCTGCACAGATAAGAACACAATACAGCTACTACTATTAAACACATACGGTAAAAATTAGACGAGTTCTTGCCTTAAAATCCACTTTAGATAATCAATAGAGAAAGGCATCTGCTACATCAAATAAACATACAGTATATCATTTGTAAACTGGAAGAATAGAAGGAATGTACTACAAAATCATGTCTATTTCCTGGGAAAGTCTGCTTTTCATTACGCCTGTCCATGAGAATATATAGATCAGAGTAATATTAAGAGTGGACAAACACACTGCCATGATGTTTTATTGTCAGTTATCAAAAGAAAATTGGACATAAGGGACAGAAAAGGAAGAACGTGAACAGTGGAGGAATGAGTTCCCATGATGCAGCTCTATAAGAAGCTGTGTCTGTTGGCCAGTCTGTCTGTCGTTCCTGAAATATGAGAGAAAGAGTTCGACAGAAAGTTGCAAAATTAGCACAAATGTTCACTTTTTAAGTTTTAAAGGTCAAGGCTATGGTAACCTCATGTCTTTATTATAATGAATGCAATGTCACAAGAATGGTTTGAAAGGAAGTTTCAGAATATACAGAAAAAAAACATTTGCTCTTTCTCAATAGCAAAAAAAAACAGGGTGCAGTCTTGGTAAGAACTGTTTCAGAGAACGGGCATTCTAAGAACACAAATCTGTCTGTAATTGGACGGCTGTGTACTTGTGAGCTTTCCTCCCTGTTTCTGCTTTATTTCTGTCATCTGCTCCCTAACGTATTTCCCTGAAATCCCCACAATGTCGCTCGATTTGAATTCGATACATTTGTACTAGTATTTACATTTAATTTATGGATAAATGATTAAATGAATGATGAGTTTATTTTTGGTTTGTACATCAGTCTGTACACTTACTACAACCATAACAAACATAAAAAACAAAAAAAAGGAATAGGCTAGAAACAAAAGCTTATCATTTTGCCTTTACTTTGCACCCAATACACTGCTTACATCAAATTAAATGTGTACAGCATTGAACATTTACACCATAACATAAAAAACAGCAACAGCAAAAACATATGTACATCTCATTTCCTTCTAAATAATTTTAAAATTAAAGCCTTTTTTTTCCCTCCTTTCTTCCGTGTTTCTTGCTATTCTGCCTTTCGCTCGTGTTCTAACATCGTATCACATCATGTCGTTGCGGTCATCTACTCGATTAACATTTCTGATTTAAAGTATATCAGATGCTGCCGTAGCATTCAAGAGTAGCACAAAGTGCATCTTGGGTGATTTTGCCAGCCAAGTCTACACAAGTCACAAACCAGTGCGTTCTTGGTTTAAGCTAGCAGACAAGAACAAGATTTGGGTATTCTGTGTGTTCTTGGTTTATCCAAACTTTCAAATTGAACAGTACTTGGGCTGTGACTGATGACATTTCACGACAATAACATATACTGCAAAAAGTTGAGTAACTTGGGTGCATTAATATCTGCACAGTGTTCTCCCCAGAGATTTCTAGTATCCTTGCAGGGGTGGGGTGGGGCTCCAGAAGAAAGTCTGACGCTAAAACTTCACGATAAACGCAACTCTGCAAGATTTCAAAGGAAAAACAACATGGCGATGGAAAATGGAGTGCGTCACTGCAAACCCGATGTATTTTGGTCAATTTTAGCAAAATTATTGGGGGAAAATCGAAAAAAATTTGAAAATGAGTATAGCGGCGCTTAGCTAGCAGTACCCTGGCACAGCGCCATTGTTCCATTGTCTGGGGAGAACCCTGCTACAAAATTGTGGAGGTCAAAGGTCAAGGTAACTGTAAGCTCATGTGTGTCCATGCCTATGAGTGCAATATCTGAGGTTGCTCCAAGGAAACCTCTTTATATTTGGCACAAATGTTCTTTTGGACTCAAGGATGAAGGAACTAGATTTTGGTGGCCATCATTTAAAGCCATAATTACTAGTAATTGAGAGAATAGCATGCTTATAGTGCAAGCACAGTGACTAAATTGGGTTCTTGTTGACTCTACCCAGAGCTATTAACAAGTAATTAGCAGCATTTAAGTGAATATTTAATGACTTACGGTTCTTTACCTCCAATACCACCATTGAACACATCCACTGGAGTCATTGGGTCTAGACATGGTGTTAACCCCATCCAGGACCATAAGTGATCCACCCACCATTAACACACTCACAATGAGCTACGTAATAGACGGCACTATAACAGGAAAACACCCACATCAGAGGTAAAATAGATTTCCATTCAGAATGGGTTGATTTGGGGATAATGATGGGAAACATTTACCACAAAGATACCACATCCCGCTGTGAGCTGAAGCCTGTGAGTCAACAACCACAGGTGGCAAAGTTAAAATGCAAAATACTGTTATAATACCCTGCAGGTTTGCATAACAGTCGAATCTTTGCTGTGAGGTTGGTGTGTGTGAGGTTATCCCCAATCCTGTACTGTCTAATCTGAACAGCCGGACACGTTACAATAGACATGCTAGATCTAATCCTTCCTATCAACTGCCTGTCTCCTTCTGTTTATTCTTATTTTGCATACTTTTTAATTTGCTTTAATGTATCACATATTTCCATCTGAACTCCATTTTTGTTTCTTCTGTTTTTTTTTTGGTTTTTTTTATTTACTATTTCCTGTGAGAACGGAAAGCCCCCTCAGACAAACAGCCCCAGACACTCTCCAATATTCTCTGTTTCTTGCTTCAGCAGACTATGTAAACACATTGGGTGGATTACAGCTGGCCTGGTAGGAGAGCAGTGGGACATAGTGTGTATCTATGTGTGTGTGTGTGTGTGTGCAGAGGTGTGTACATATTTATGTGAGAGCGTACAGCCATATGCGTGGTTGAATTAGGAGTTACAAGACGTCCACCGAAGAAAGGAATGGTGTGATTGTGTGCGTGTGTGTGCTTGAGTGTATATCTGGAGTGGGGGTGTTAAAAGCCTGAGACACTGAGGGACTTGGACACCAGTGAGGAGGCTTACAACGTCTGGAGCTTGTGGGGGTATTGAATGGCTCATTAAGTTTGTATGCATGTGTGTAGATGTGTATTTTTGTGTATCAGCAGCTGTGGACAGCAGACTTAGCCATCGCCGCACCGGAAAACGGGAGTTGGCCTTACCCAATCAAAGAATTTGTAAATCAAAGTTGCTCTGTTGACCAATGCTGTGTATTTTTAGCATAATGTGTTAGACTTAGAGTGTGTGTGTGTGTGTGTGTGTGTGTGTGTGTGTGTGTGTGTGTGTGTGTGTCGGTATGCCTTTCTGTACAGTTCCACAAATTTCATGTTTGCAGAAGGAAATACCTTGACAGGTTTTTGGAACAGCCGACTGGGTACCCCCTCTCCATCTCCCACTTTCCTCCCACTCTTTCTCCATCTCCTCTCTTCCTTTGGTGTAGTTTTTGGTGTTATTTTACACTCACACACCCTTCCTCTGGCTTAGAGCAACACCCTCCCTCCCCATCACTAGTGTTGTGTAACTGCCATTTGGTGATCAGAAAACTTAACATTTGGAAGATGGAGTGAGAAATTATTGTAAATCTCATTCTGTGACTCTATTGATAGTCATACGGCACTTGTTAAGTCACTGGAAATAAATTCAACTTTCCTAAATAGAGCTCTTTGTCACCGTGGGTCTTTTTTTAACAGAAAGGAAATTTTAGTCAAGGTTTGTGTGGATTTATTTATTTCTAAAACATGTTCTCACTTGTACTATCGTCTCTTTTTATGCCTACGCACCGACGACAGCCGGAGGCATTATGTTTTCATCTCTACGCACATCCGTTCATGTCATTCTTCTGAACACAATGGGTGAGAACATTTTCATACTTTTATGGAACTTTCTCTTACTTTTTTGATATAAAGAGAAAACTCTTGTAAGTGCAGCAAACTCTAAGTGACCGACGTAAACACGATCAACGTTACTGGCTGTGTCAACCTAAATTATGTTATAGGATTTTTCATGTTAAAATTGCATCAAAGTTATGAAATATAAACTAATTTAGTGAAATACAATACCTACAACAGATCTGAACCACTCACATGTATTGTGTTCATACCCAAAAGAAAATTCGTAATGCAAAAATGAATGAAGGTGGCAAGTTCCCCTAGATGATTTGTATGTGGAATTTAAGAATATGTTGTTTTTTTTAGTATGAATGATGCTTGAAGGAGTCTGAATATCACATAAACATCAGGTAGGAATTATTTTAAATTTTGGCCCAAACATTCACTTGATGATTCACAAGGATGAACTGATAAAAGTAACAGTGGTCAAAGGTCACTTTTCCTGCCATAACTTAAGAATTCTTACCATAATTACAACATGTCATACAATTGTGTAATAGGAAATAATGATTTTTGAAATGTCCAAAAGGTCAAAGGTCACTTTGACTGGGATGTTACAATGAGTCTTCTGACCAGTATTTCAACACCATAGCTGAGATTAAACTAGTGATTACAAAATGCAATACTGTATCTATAAGACTTTATTTTAGTTCTGTCAGGTTGAAGATGTCATTAATTATCCACTGTATAGATTCTGTGACTTCTTTTCATTACATCTGGTGCTTCTATGAAACTGGGTTCATTTTGGTACCTGGCACTTTGCTAACTTTTTAAACCCAGTACTACAAAAGAAATTTAGACATATGTCCCCCCCAGGATGTACCTAATGATGGCCTCAAATAATTGCAAAAAATAATGTACTCTTGTTCTGAGCCATCCCAAAATCAATGAATTTTTAATCAAATATTGGGGCCAAGAAAAGGACCAAAATATGGACAGGAAAAGCTACTTAGGTGTCAGTGCATTTGATCTGGAAAACATAGCTGTAAATGGTCTTATATGCTCTTATAAACAAAGATAATGTGTTAAGTTTTTCCATCCTTGTGGTTTTTCTAATCCAGACATGCAATTTTTTTCATGAACCAGTAGTCTCATTCAAGGTTTCGTGTGTAACCCATCGTGTCCACTATCGTTACATGCAGAACCTACCCATTTTACCAAAGTGCAACAGAGATTTTTTTTTTGTGTAAAACACTCTGCCTTGCATAATTAGTTTGATGCCCAAAATGTACCTGTGAGAGAATAAAAAGTTATTTGAAAAAAATAGTAGTACATAATTTTCGTGTCCTTTTTTTTTTTTTTTTTTAACTGTTGCATACGGATTTTTGCATTAAAAAATAATATTAAAAAGTTTCTCTTGTATCTCTGTGAATATTTATTTTTTAAAATAGACCCAAAGTGCTTCCAAACTTGCTTCATAACATTAGTTTTTACATCTGGTTTGAATATTTAGCCCTGATGTTCTGTTTTTAGGTAACAATTTCATAGAAGCACCCATATATATTATATTTCCAGTATTGCCTATCATCATGCGTACAACTTTGGCCAAACATGAATATTTGTTTCTCGATATAGTCAGAGGCTATTATAATACACGCAAGAGAACAAGAACAACAAAGCTCTCCTGTTCCTCTGGTAGTGGAAAAAAATGTTTTGTTGATATTGAGCCTAAGCTGATTGTTGTTGCTCTACATTTACGGTGCCAAATAGCAGATTGAACCAAATCCGTCGGCTATCAGGATATTAAATAAAAACAAGTAGGAGTACTATATAATTGAAACTATTGTCTTTTTATTTCCTTCTATTGTCTCATCAACAACCAGTTTGATTTGATCTGGCTTTATTATGTAAAACTTGTCTGTTGCAGCTTTACAGTTTTTTACTACAATGAAGAACTACCGTCTCACCGTCAACATGTCAATATGGACACGTTTGGTATGGGTTTCAATGTATGGTTTATGTACTTGTGACAGTATTGATAAGTGTTTGTGTGACTTGGAAGCCAAAGTTTTCCTGCAGGACACTTTATCAGTCCTCTGTAGCCCTCTGTGAAAATAGTCAAAGTGAACACTGCATGTTTCTCACTGGAAATTATCCACGGAAATCATACACGCCAATACTGGGACGACTTCCAGGTTTCCATACCTTTTATTAAATCCATTCAAAGTCTTCACAGCATAGATCATATGAGTTTGGACAGACACGGAGCTGATCTGCTGCTTGACTTTTTGACTTAGGCAAACATCCATAAGGCAGTGATTCTAGTTTCTTGCTTTCCTCACTTTCCCTCCTGCCTCTATTCTTAACTCTCTTTCACACAATCAGCGTTGACAGTTTAACAGCAGAGAGAAATGCTCTCGCATATGTCAGTGGCAGATGTGTCAATGTCTCCTAATGATGAAAGGTGACATTCCACAGAACTCGCAGAGACAGGAAGTGCTGCTCAAAGGCCTCAGGAAACAGGAAGTAACCAAGGATGAGCTGTTTAAGTCACTTACGGTTACTCATGACAAGTCTTAGGAAGTTGTCATATGGTGAGGGGGATAGTGGATAGAAAAATGCAGAAATGAATGAGAAAAAGGATGAGTTAAACTTCAGAAGGAAAGTTGTGCTGAGATGAGGGCAAGGAGTTTTAGTTGAGGATCAGAGGAGGAAGAAAAAGCAGAAGCTGCATGTGAAAGTGATTCTCTGAGTGTTTTTTCTTTTATTTTCAAAATCGGGCCTGAGAAATGAAAATGACAGACAGTATTTTGGCACTGTAACACTTCAATGCAACCTCATGGAAATAGAGTGTGTGTACATGTGTGTTTTTCATTCTACAGCACAGCTCATGTAGTATATAGACTGCAGCAGAATCCAATCCAACTTTATTTATAAAGCACTTTAAAACAACCACAGTGGACCAAAGTGCTGTACAGAACACTAGAAACACAATACAGTTCAATAAAAGCATTAAAAAATTAAAATCAAATAAATAAAACAAAATATCAACATTGCACGAGTTAAAAGGCCAAGGAGAACAGGTGGGTTTTAAGAAGAGATTTAAAAACAGACCGAGGAGGTCTATGTGATCTGCAGAGGCAGGTTGGTCCACAGTCTGGGACCAGCAGCAGCTTAAGCCCGACCTCGGAGCTTGGACCTTGTTTTGGGCACCTTCGAAAGTCGCTGATGAACTGATCTGAGAGAGAGAGAGAGACTGTATGTGACTGTGTGAAGGAGCTTATAGAGGTAGGGCGGTGCAAGACCATGGAGGGATTTAAAAACAAAAGTATTTTAAACTGGATTCTGAAATGCACGGGCAGCCAATGGAGCGACTGTAAAATCGTAGAAATATACTAAATATACATAGATAAACAGACAAGTAAAGGGTTTGCAGAGACCATAATGGCTCAGTCCGATCACAAGTCCTTTCCTCTATATTTAAGTTGTCTACTTTATATATTTGGGGATATTTGCATAAACTGTCTTCCATGTCTTTGGTAATGATGACATGGTCTTTCATATACACTGAAATAATCTGCCTATAATTTGATCTAAACTGAGGACAATTATCTTGAGAAAATCATTTATCCAAACACAGTTTTATAGATTTTCACATCTGAGCTGACATCGCTCAGTCAGTGGTTGAAAGCACTTTCAATGAAGTGTTTTACGTAAAGCTGCAGTGCCTGATAATTTTATAGTAACTGGGCAATTTCAGCATATGTTAACCCATAAATATACAGTGCTATTTTTGTGACAGTTCCCAAATGACTTTTTATCTCTGTTTTTATTATTTCTTAAGATTTATCACCATTTATGCTAATATTATCCTCTGAATTTTTAATTAAGTAAAAATCACCTGCTTTCCTGTATTTAATTTACAGATCATATGGATGTGCAATAATTTATTTATGAATATGTATATATGTATATATCACATGCAAGTCTATTTATCTGATAATTCTCCTTTTATTCTGTCGGTTCTTTATTCTGTCCTGTAAACTGCAGCACTACAGAGTCCCCACAGAGACAATAAAGTGTATTTTATCTTATCTTTTATCTTTTTAGCTTATCTTTTATGTCCATTAAAGCCCAGAGTAAAGTTGCAGGTCATTCTTTTAAAATAGAGAAGACTTAAGAAACAGTGACTTTATCAGTAAAATATGTCTTTAATTGAACATAAAGTGTTTTCAACTGCTGTCATTGATCCAACTCCATGGGTTTTACTGGTGAATCTAGTGTTGTAGAAGATGATTACGGAGCCTCTGAACATCCAAATGGGTCATATCTGGTGACCATGACAAGATGAAAAGGTTAATTTTATATCAATTATCTACATGTATTGAAAGGATTAGTTTGTTTGTATGTTTCAAGCAAAAGGAAAGAACCAAAACACCTGATGAATACAAAGAACCAATGGCAAAGCAGATACACAAAGCAAATTGTAAATTCAAGGAAAAAATAAAATAAATAAATAAAAAAGAAAAAATATCAAAGCAAAAAATAACAAAAACACTTGTCAAGTACATCAGCAATAACAAAACAAATTCACTAAGTACTGCTCGAAAAGGAGTGGGAAGAAGCAAACTTATTAGATCCCACCCCCTCTCCCATTTACACAACTTAGACATTAAATTATCTTTTTTTACTGATAGTTACATCTATTCTGAGTCATACTAATGAAAAAACAGAAGATTAGCAAAACTGAAGTATATTACACAATGGTAGTCTGTTTACTATATATTTAACAGTAGTCACATACCAACAATGGTAAACACAAATATCACATACCAACAACACAACAGGTATTTAACAAGTTAGATCAGTAGATTGCCAATGTATGTTTGAGTCTTTATGGGTTAATTGATGTGGCCTGAGGGGACATGAGACTCCTACATCTACACTCGGTCTATGTTTTGAGCTTGTAGAATATCTACTCTGTGCTGTCTGATTCAATCACAGTTGTTTTCAGACAGGTAGGAGGGTTAAATACCTGACTGACAGCTCTAATTACCAATCACTTATCAGATTCTGCCTGACACAACCTACTGTTCAACTCCATCACTTGATACAGAAGCTTGGAAAAGTGGCTTCGCTTTTCCATAAACAGCATGAAACAGCATCCGATTATTTAGTCATTTATGCTTGGACTGAGTGAAGGGAGCTACAGAAGGAAGAACTTTATTTTCAACTTCTGTTTTTTTCTCCCTAATTCTGACTAAAAAAAAAAAGCACAAATTTGACAAACATGTGTTTAAGTTGAATATTGCTATTTTGTGCAACTTTATACCTCCACTCCACAATGTCTCAGGGGCAAATGTGTCATTTGTCAGTGATGCAGATTAAAGTTTTCATCTCCTTCCTGTCCACTGAAAACCACAAACTGTATTTCCAAATGTTAAGTGTTTCTTTATATGTTGAAAAATTTCTGTCTTAAAAAAAAAAGTCTAATGCATTGTCACAAAGCTGAACACAGGCCTGTCTTTCTGAGTCCATGGGGAAATATAGTTCTCACCAGACAGTAAGAGTACAAACATACAGTCACGGAAAAAAATATTAGACCATCAAAGTCATCAAAAGCAATTGTTATGCAATCCAGTACTAACTCCTGTGTGTATCATGTGACTGGAACAGACAGAAAAGAAAACATAAAATGTCTAAAAGCACTGTTTTTATCAGTATAATGCCACAGATACTAATGTAAGAACTGAAGCGATTTTGGTTTTTATCAAGAAAACCTGGAAAATGGATAGATATCAGCTCTGAAATTAAACTATTATGAGCTATTTTTGTTGTTTTCATTATATTTGTCCACACAAATGTACCTTTAGTTGTACCAGGCATTAAAATGAACAAGAAACTGAAGAAAGCAAGGGTGGTCTAATAATTTTTTCCACGACTGTATGTATGCTGATGTTGCAGAATGTGATGCATTATATAAAACGGCCTGAACAGTAGTGAGGAATGAATCCAAATACACAACGGTAAAACACTGACAGGGACCATTGTACTGGAACTTTTAAACGTTTTACTGTTTATATATACTTTTTTTTTTTTTTTTAAATAAGGTTTTGAATGCAGTACGTATAGTTGGAGTAGAGGACCTCTAGGGCATTTATTAATCATAACATTTTTCAGTAGCCCTACCCCTGCTACCAGGCATAACTGGGAAACCCGTCCTGTCTGTAAATACTCCAGTAAATGACTGATAGTGTTACTGACAGAGAGGGACGACTCAGGGAAGATGAGGTGCTGTTGAGCGGTGGATGGATAGCACAGGGTGAAATGGGGAAGCGGGGAAATGGCTGCCTGCCAGAGCCCAGCGCCAGGTGCAGAATGTAGGGTAGAGAGGTGTCCTTCCTCAGCTCCCCCGTGGAGGGCACCAGCCCATACCGAACATCCACTGTCCCAGTACCCTCTACTGCTGCTAGGCCACTTCTGGCACTTTTCCTCTGCACTCACCTCAGCTGTTTCTCCATCCTGCCCTCAATTGCTCTCTGTTTCCAGTAGAAAACAACTCTGCACCAAACAGAAGAAAAAGATTGTTTCAATTAAATGGTATGCACTGTACGCCACAAATCACACACATATGTTCCCCACTAACAGACTCTCCTCCCCCTCTCCCCCTTTCTGTCTCTCTATAGGTTGGACAGTGCCACAGTGAGTTTTATGGCTCATGTGTGTTGTGACAGTGTGAAAGGCACAGGAAGGAAAGGCTGCGTTTCCTCTGATGCTCCTGCCCCTGTGGATCAGAGGAGATAAGAACGCACACACACACACACGCACAGACACAGCATTGAACAACAATCACAACACAGATCCACGCTGCCTGCACTAACACCCCCTCCCTCTCCACCTCCCCCGCAGATCGACTTCCACAAGGCTCAGCCTTAATCAACCCCCACCCACCTCACACATCACACAGTTTTGGTTTGTTCTCATCTCAACATTTTTTTTTTTTTTTTTATTTCCCGGTCCAACAAAAGTGTTGAAATTAAAAGCCACGAGTCTAGCACTGATGGCTTTCAAATAGTCAAACAATCACCGCTCAAGTTCTCACTGAACTATTCGGGTTAGTGAAACAAAACAGTCATCCTGCCTGCTCGGCATAACAGACCGTTTGTTATAAGAGAAGCAGGTGTTCAGATCGTCTTTACCCTTTCATTGGTTGATTAATGTGTGCAAAAGAAAGCCACTTCATTCAGTAATAATTAAAGGACTTCCATGAAAGTGTGAAGTGTGTTGTGCTTTCCAGGGTGAGACAGCTACTCAGAATGTGTGTCTGTTATTTTCTGCGTGTGTGTGTGTGTGCGCGTGTGTGTGTGCGCACGCGCTGACGTAAGCCCCTCTATCTGATGATGCCCTTCTAATCCCCACAGTGATGTGTCATGAATATGGAGTTTAAGACTCAAATCCCCAGGGATACACAGGCTATAGATAGCTTGCTCCTTCCATATACACACACACACACACACACACACACACACACACACACACACGAGGTATATACACCTTCAGCAGCTGTCCCAGTCCGGCACACACAGTGCACACACCGCTGCTGACCCCCGTGACGTTAAAGGGCCAGAACAGGGAGAAGCCAGAAAGAGGTGATTAAGAGTCAGAAGGATCTCACTGGATGAAAATAACTGAGAAATGCAGAAAGTAAAGGATATGCTTATAGAGCTTATGATGGGCTGTTAAACATCTACCAACTTTGCGTATTTTTGTCATTTTAGCCACATTCAAGACCAGGAAATGTCGCAATATCACAAAAAAAAAAGCCACAAGGAGATGAAACATTAACAGACAAAAGATTATAAAAAGTAGTGTAAACAAATTCCAAAGGTTATATGGAAGCGGGAGTGAAACGGAACAGCAGCAAAACTACACAAACTAACAAAAGTTGCTGTAAACAGGACTCTCTGGTCTCTCTCTACTTTAAGTAATATCACATAATGATTAAACTACACTTGTTCAGATGTGCTCACTTTTAATTTACAGTCAAATAAGGTGGTTGAGATAGTCCGACTTGACAGGCTGACTGACCGTTTTAGATCTTTATGATAATCTGATTGTGTTTGGAGATAATGCTGCACCTTTAAGTCTCGGTACTTACTACACAGTCAGAAGTGCCCCATATGTTTGACACCTAAATAGATAAACACCTGTCACATGAAGCAGTATAATCTTGCTTTGTTCCTTTCAGTCAGCTATTCAATAAAAGGCTCCAAAAAAGCAGTCCCCAAAACACCGTCACAACTAATAGAACTGACTTGAAATCTTGAAGGAGTTGAAGGATTTACTAGATGTTTTTGGGCTGTTGATCATATCCAGAGGTTTCCATCAGTAGATTGTGTTTTCACTGAACATATTTAATTCTAAAAGCTGAAGTTCAAAGTTTACTCTTTACTATGGAAACAGTACATTTTAATAAACCAGAACTATTCCTTGATATTGAATTAAACACTATGCAGGGCACTGCATGATGCCGTTGTCCAACCACATTTAAGTCGCAATGAAACCATCAAAGTCGCAAATAGATGAAATTACCGGCTACTGTAAATTTGTTTGCGTGCGCATGTGTCTAAATGTGTGGTATGAATTCACTCCAGGCTGAGGGGTACAGGAAACTCTTTATGTTTTATTGAGAGCAGTAATCTGAAGGTGTGGTTCCTCAGATTATTAAAGAAATAGTGAGTGTGACCTCAAACACACACAGATTAAGTGATAAAAAAAAAACCCATCATGTAAGTATAATCACACTCTCTGCTTAGCTCTGACAGGCACATACACAACTGCACGCACACACACACAGACACACACATATCCCACCACGCCCCAAAAGCTTGCCAACCCATATGGCTTGGGGATAATAAACCGAACAGCCAGCAACACGTCTCCTGTGCTCCGGAGCCAAAGAAGCCAAAGGAATGCACATCCCTCCAGTTCACTCCCTCTCTTTATCTGCCTCTCTTTCTTCTTCCTCTGTGTGTTTGTCATTCTCTGTCTTTTTCTGTTCATCTGAGCACTGACTGAAGGACCCTCTGTTACAGTGAAGAAGTATGCCTCGTACGAGTGTATGTTGGCATCCGAGTGTGTGTTTGTGTGTTCGAGTTGTGCCAAAGAAACCAGTCTGACGAGTCTGTGAAGAGCTTGCCCTTGGGATGGAGGGAAGAGGGGAAGGGAAGTGGGATGGAAAAAGGGAGGGAGTGTGAGGATGAAATGAAAGGGAAAATAAACAGTTATGTGAAGGAGAGAGGAAAAAGGGGGAGATGACTTCGAAAAGAGCGAGAGTTTGGCTCAGAAGAACTTGCCGAGTGGAGTATGTAGCATCTGCCCTCTAATCACTGTTTCTTAAATGCCAAATGTGAATGTGACCAAACACCTCTTACCCCCCCCACCTCCTTTGCGACTTTCTTTCTCATTCCCCTTTGCTCTTCTCCTCCCAGGCCTCCCACCTCTATGTGTCTCTGCGGTGCAGTGGGACAGCCAGCGAGGCCTGCGGCAGGAGTGCTAAGCCTGGGCCTGGATTTGGAGCATGGCTGCTCTCGGTTGAGCGGGATCCAGGCCCCCTGAGGGCTAAGGGGTGGGAGCGGAGGGTGGAGGGTGGAGGCTGGGGGTAGGGGTAGGGTTGGGTAGGGGTGCAGTGGAGGAGAGGGAGGAGAACAGCGGCAGCAGAGGCAGCGAGCAGTACAGTTCTGGATCACCTTCAAAGAGCTCCAGTCCCAACGGATAGACTGGATTCCTCTGTGGAGAGAGGAGTAGAAAAGGGGGAGGGTATGCAGGGAGAGAAAGGAAAGAGACATGGGAGACATGAGACAAGGGGAAAGTGTGAAAAGAGAAAGGAAAGAAGTGTTTTGTGTTATAACTTCTCCCACTCGTTTGCTCTCTCTCTCCCTCCCTCTCTCTCTCCACCCGACGTGCAAGCACTTGCCCTTCATACAGCAGGCTATACTGAGATGATCTATCTGTGTGCCGGAGCAGGGAGACATGGGAAATCTGGCCCGCACAAAGAAGTCGTTGTGCCTCCCTGGAGCTTCCTTTAGGGGCTGATGTGTGTGTGTGTGTGTGTGTGTGTGTGTGTGTATGTTTGGATGTTTGTGTGTGTGTGACATGGATGAGTAAGGGTTTACCTTCTCAGGTCCCCCACCTACCAAAAGGTTCTCCTGACACAGGTATAAGTACACACACGCACACACACTCAGTGTTAAATGCACCTTCAAAAATCCAAGGACATTGCAGATTGTCATCCACAGGAGTCTCATTCTTGTGCATGTGGTGGGTGACTTTCAAGCTCTGCACCTAAATAAGCCTCTTACACAATGCAAAAAAAAAGACTATGACAGTTTAGTACAGCTCAGATTTGTTCCACCGGAGTTGTGCGTGTTCACTTTCTGTAAATGCGTGAGGAAGTGGTACATTTTACTTTGCATTTGTGCATGCGTGTGTGCATGCGCATCAGTGACAGACCTTCATCCTGAGTCTGGGTCAGCAGTTTGTTTAGCATCAATTAGAGGCTCTGTGTTCCTCAACGCAAGCGTGAAGGGAGAATTAACGTGCAGTGGCACATTCCCACCAGCATATTATTTCACACAACACCTCAGCTGGAACAGTCCTAGTGCATTGTGCATGGACGTATCAGTGCAAGTGTGAGCGCATATAGGTGAGCATGCGCGCATATGCAGATTTGTGGATTTGCAAAGTGCTTCACTGTTCTATTTTTTCCATTTCTTCTTCTTAATGCTTTCCTCTCGACTTGCTCTTCAAGGACTACGGTTTGACCACAGCCATTTCCCTTAGCCTCGGCTTTGCCTAGCAACACACAGCACATAGTTTCCATAGAACATGCATTTAATGGGGGAGAAGATATATAGATACTGGTGAAAGTCTCTGGTAAAGACAACTGTGTCTAAAGATTTCCTGCTCTGCTCACAGACAAAGTTTAAAAAACACATGTTCAGTGGCTTTGGTACAGACTCGTCTCTTAAAGGCGTGTAGTGGAAGAATGAAGGGCAGCGTACTGAAAACATAACTGAAATCATTTCTACAACATTAAATACAGGGTACGACCATAATAAGTGAAACACCATGGTAATTGCTTTGGTCTGTCGTGGTGGGTTGTGCTTTTATTGTGTTGGTTTTGGTTTAGCTTTTACACAAAGAGAAAGCCTTATTAAGAGAATGATTCAATGTGATCATCATTGAAACCTACCATCTTTCATACACTAGCAACACAGTTCATCTAGGACACGATGTGACAGTAAAGAACTCCACGGGGTTAACATTTCATTTTTTTAAAAGAATCCAGAAACCAATATTTTAAAGTCAAATTAGTGCTCCAATTTTTTAAGTCAGTCACAAAAGACTTGTCAACAGCAACAAAAACAAGTTGAAAACATTACTTGAATAATAATTTGATTTATGAGAACATTACAGCCTTCTGTCTTACCTTTGCCTTCATTACTGTCTGTTCAAAACAATCAAAGTTGGCAAGGGACTGTAGCATGTTCCAACCTGTTGGCTTGTTCTACCTCAATGTGCACACACACAGGTGACAAAATTAGAGGAAAATTATTACTGTGTGCCATAATTAATCTGTTCTTGTAATTCTAGTATTTAACCTAACGCCCGATGCTTACATTAAATGATTAAGTAGTGATATTCATATTATAGGTCTAAAGCTGAAAATAAATCTGAACTCAGCTCCATTACCTTCAGGTCCTGTTGGCTTTAGGCCAGGGTGCACATTTTAAATACCTACATGTACCGTGTGCTTGGATAGGAGGTTGCCATATTATAGTATTATGTTTTTAAATAACGCCCCTGAACATATAGTAAAAATCACCATCGTTTTGAAGCATCAACACATCCAGACATGTTAATAGAGCCATTGTTTTTCTTTGACAACAGCTTCCAAGAAAGATATGCATCATTCATGATCATTTAACATTATTATGTTAGAAGTGATTAAAACAAGCCTAAACCCTCTTAGGGATTATTGGATTGAATTCAGTCCAGGAAATGTACCACACACAGGCACAGCTTTGCCAAAATCCCTCAGTTTGGCAGTATTTACATTGCTTTTTTCCTTACTTTGATTACACTCTCTGCATAAATATCGACTACAGTTTCATTTCTTTTCTGTCCTTTTTGTGTTCTTTGATGGGGGATGGGATGTCAGTGGGTTTTTGCCAGGAGAGAGGTTTCCTTGCTTTGCCAAGGTATGCCCTCCTCCCTGTCTCGCATGTGGAGCGTTGCTCTATACTTGCTTGTAAATAGTGAGATAAGTGTGGTTTACCCGTAGCTGGGGTGTAAGGTGCACTCAGCACCGCCCTGACATGTCTGTGCCAAAGCCCAACAGGGGTGTAATTACCTGAGACTGGGTCAGCACTTTATCCGGGGTAAAAATACCTGCCTACTTATAGAAGGGGAACAGAGAGGGCAGCTCCATGCAAAGGGAAGCCTGTCTTCACACATTCAGCAAACAGCTCCTCTACTGGACTACTGCTTTCTCCAATACCCCTTTTGAAGAGTCGTATAGTGTTACTTAATAATCTGTCACGGGGACTCTCAGACGAAACCTTTCCATCTTCCTCTTTACGCGGCTGCGACGGACTGACCTACAAAACACTTCTACGCGCGTCCAATATTCCACTCTCTACTCCTACCCACAGCCGACTTTCTGTCCAGTACCTTTCCACACTCTCTGTATTCCCCTACTCCGCCCCTTTCACACCACATCTGTCTCTCTGCCCTCTGAGTCAAGGACGGAGAGGGCCAAGCAGACATGCAGAGGACAGCTCTGCACCAATCAGGAGACAACAAGAGCTTGTGTCAATTAAATGGTATGTGCTTATGCCGCAAATCACAGACACATGTTCTGTTTTCCCCTCCCACCCTGTGGCTGTAGCCTCTCTTCTCCACCACCTAATGCAGCGTAATCATCCTCATTACCTAATGAGACCCTACTGTACACACAAACTCCCCTTCGCTGCTTCTACATTTCACTCGTTCACAAATACACGTGTGTAAAGTGCTGCCATATGCGCACACAAAATTGTATAGTCTACACTGTAATAGACATCCATCTGAATCTGTACATACACTCAACTATCAACACTGTGCCTCTCGCTGCCACAACACTCTAAAGCCTCTAATGCCACAGTAATACTATTGTAGTGTGTATTATCAACAGGACAGTGAACACTGAATTAGGCTGGCAGCTGGGGAGGGGAGAAACCCCTCATTAGCTCCCTTCAATGTATCTACTTCCCCTAATCTCTTACAATAACATAATCTCTTTAAAAGTGCTGCAGCTTAAGTCCAATCTGCCTAAAACCTGACACGTGATTGAGGTCAATCCACAGTAAACCCCAAACTGTGGGGTCCACTCACAAACACCCCCAATCATGTAAGCTACAGTATGTAATGTATTGCATTTATGGTTTGCTTAAGTCCGTATTCATGAGTGTCACAGTACCATAAAGCACACACTTGAAGATACGTACGCCTTTTCCTGAGTCAGACATTTATCTTCTTTCACCACCAGCCTTCAGTCAGCCTGGCCTGCCGCCTGACTGTTCCTCTGATCCCAGTGCAGTTTGTATCCTCTTGCAGCCTTTATTCTATCTGACCCTGGTAGCACAGAGCAGCTTCGCTCTTTTTTATTTTTTGATGGTTTTCCATAGTGTCTCTTGCCTCCAAACCACTTACAGATGTTGGCAGCGGGGAGCGTTGTGGCAACTCCAAACGAGGAAATCTAAATAGAGATCAGGCTGTAAAATAAAAAAGAAGGAATGGAGAAAGGGAAAACAAGAGGAGAGCAAGAGAGCAAATGCGTGAATGGGTAAGCAACGAACAAGCATTTGTGTAGAATTATTAGAAAGAGTATCACATACTTACCTGGGCTTAGAGCAGTGATTGGGGGCGGCTTATCCTGTTTTTGGTGCGTGTAAATACAATTTTAAAGCTGTTTTCTTCATGTTTTGTCATATAATCATATTTTTCGTCAAAAAAACAGAAATTGCAGAAATCAGTTACTGTTAAAACATTTTTCATCACTTAAAAGAAGTGATCAATGTCAGTCAAGAACAGATAAAAAATCAACCTGAGCAACATTTAACAAGGACCATAAATTTTCAGCTAAATTCAGCGGCCTTTCTATACCTGATAATGGATCCTCTTAAAATTCTATATGGTTCAAAACCACAGCTTCATACTCCCTTTTCCACTTACTGCTCCCCCGGCAGGTTTTTCCATTAAGTACAACATACTGTGGCGGGCTTTAGGACATAAGAACCAACCCCTCAAATTGGAATTTACCGAGGCCTACTGGAAAACAATTTTTCTGGGCAGAAGGTAGACTTGGCCTGGCTCTGCGATGGCAGCTCTGTTACCTCCCTCCACCTGTTTTACAGGAAGTAGCCTTGTCCCGGTGGATCAGAGAGGAAATGTGTTGAAATGCCACATCCTGCTCCGAGCTTAGAGTCAGAGTTCACTGCAGCTAATGCTTATTATGTCCAGACACCTCCTAGGGAGAAACCAATGCAGACAAAGAGAAGAGAAGTAGAGGTATGTTTGCAGCCATGCCACTCCCTGTGCTGTGATTGTAAAGATGAGTGACCTGTCTCTCCCATCTCTCCTCTCCCCCCTCCTCTTCCGCTCTCCCCTGCACTTTATTTATTAATGGATCCATTCAATTATTTACCTCACATCTTAGGGCGACAACAGGCCAGAGAACAGAACACAGGGTGGAGATGATACAGTACACATCCACACAGCACGCAAGCGCTACTCATGCAGGTACTCGATGGAGTTAATTGACTGGTATATTATATACATTATCCATAATGTACTTGTGAGAGGAAAGTAATGTTGATAGTTGGTAGACAGTTTAACCAGGGTAATAGGCCTCAAACGGTGGTCGATGAGGGTTGGAAATTGTCCGTTTAGTCAGAGAAAAGAGTAAGATCCTAAAATTAAAAGGTCTTAGCACATAAAAAAGCAGCTAATTAATATATATGTAAGCAAATTTACAATGAACTGAAATCAGTCATTGCCTATGAAATTGAAATTATTATCCTTTCTGTTATTTGTAACTTCCCTAATATTTTGACATAATTGGTTCAGATTACAGTTTTGCCCTCCCAAGTTGATCATGCATAATTTAACTTTATGATTCCATATGATCATCTGTAATATTTCCTGCTAAACTCTGACAGCAAAGTGCCTTTCACATGTCCAGAAGAAATATGGTCTGTACAGCTTTAAGTCTGGGGGGGGGCACTATAGCGTCTTGTTTGCAGTAGAGGTTGATGGTTCAAACGTATCATTGACCGCTCGGTGTCTGCTCTTATCTTCTCCCTCTGGCCTTATCCCCACAGTGGCCAGACATGGATCAATCCCACCCGGAATTGGGTTTCACATCCCGGAAGCAGAGATGTACACATGGGTCACTTTCATCGACTCAGTGCGGCCATGTCCATAGGTATCCATCATGCAGGCCATTGACTCGTTGTGACCATGAAGGTACAGATTCATCATAAGGAAAGGCTGTGGTGGACGAGGTCAGCGAAAAAGTAGCGGCTGCTTCTCATCTGCCATGCGGTTGAAATTAAGCCTTTTGAGATATTATCACTAATGTCGATGTAATTACAGTATAATGTACTATACATGGGTGTTTATGTAAAATTAGGTTTTCTGCCAATTATGTGGTGTGGAAACTAAAAAAAGTAAACCACAAAATTACATTTAAGATTACATCGTTGGAATTTGGGAGCATGTGTTTTCACCTGCATAAAAGAGTCAAACACAGTCTGATTATTTGTGTCGCTGTGTTTGTGCACGTGTGTGTTGGGCGGTACATGCCGGAGATAAATAACAGACGCAGTGATGCTGTGTTGATCTGAACTCCAGACAGCGTCGGGCTCAGCTGAGGACTGAGACGGAGAAGATGAAGGGAGGGACAGAATGAGATGAGCAAGAGACGAGAAGAAGATGGTGAAGATTGATTGCCATTGACTCGGGTCCAGAGCGCTGAGAACTGTGAGATTCCAGCAGCCGGTCTGAAACACACGCACACATGCACACACACACCTGTGAGATATGGTAAATACCTGGAAAGCACAGGGAAACATGCCGAAGGGAGCCCGCTGACAATACCGAGCAAAGTAAAACACAAATAGACAAAGACTAATTACTGCAAAGTAATTCTTTCATCTCCTGTTCTCCGTGTGTCTGAATCTGTAGGTGAACGCTAACACACACAGACATGCACACTCAAAAAAACCCTCTTTGTAACTGGTTAATGCTTTGTTGTATGTGTGTGTGTGTGTGTGTGTGTGTGTCCCTTGGGAAAGCCTGCTTTAATTCCCCAGGAAATCATTGTGATTTAGAGTAGCAGGGAAGTCACTTCCAATGAAAGTCAATGGACCGCTGGTGTGGCGGTGGGTTGGGCTGCATGAGTGTGTGTGCATGTGTGTGTGTGCTTGGAGTGTACCTAAATGGAGTTGTTTTTTTTTGTTTTTTTTTTTTTTTAATCAAAATGTAATTAAATCAACATGATAGCACAGAGGGAGTTCAAACTATATAAAAGCTGTTGGAAATTAAAATAACCATATGGCTCTGAGAAAGGAGGAAAAACTGTTATTTGCACACACAAAAAAAAGTAAAAATCACCTCACAGTCTTTTCTAAATAATCCAACTTACGCATGATTTAATGCTGTTCTAGCACCGAATGTATAGAACAGGCAGAAAGACAGATACAAACCAAACTGGACTAAAGGTACCTGTGCTACAGAGTTGACACTTGTGCTTGGTCCGCTGTAGCTGACTGAGTTTGGGACTTGTAAATGTTTTTGGGTCCTGGTGGTGAACAGAAGCAGTTCAGGTTAGGGACAGACATCCCTGAGCCCTTCACTGCTGCTGCTGATGCTGATGATGATACAAGGAGCTGGTGGAGGCTGGCAGAGCAGGCTGAATGCAGATAGGATCTCTGTGGGGGGGCGTGAATGTGTGATTGGAGACTAAAATCATTACAGTACGCCTGGTCACTGTGTCCTTGGCTCTTCCGCTGAGCTGAGGCCAGTGCTGATGCTTTTCTCTACTTTCCCCCGCTGCTTCCGACTTCCTCTTTTCTTTATTTTTCACCATTTTTACCGCTCTACTCTTTTTATTTATATATATATATATATATCTTGTTTTGAACAAAAACATGAACATCCTGTCAAAACAAAAAAAACTCCTCTTCAGGTAAGAATGTGAGTGAACGTCCACATGTTCAGCATGTTAATAATGCATAGACGATTAACACAAGTCAGAGATGAGGAAGTCAGAAAATACTAAAACTGAATATTACACACCCTAGCAGATCACTTTGTTTGTTGGATCTGTTTTATGTTTCATTCAATTAATATTTTATCCCTATTGCAGAATTAATTGTGAAATCACTTTTTTTTTTTTAAACTAAAATGTAGTTACTTGTATGATTATTCCCCCCCCCCCCTTTTTTTTTAAACCTGTTTTTCATCTGTACTTTCTGTGCATCTTGTTGAGTGTAAACGTATGTTGAATCCTGAAGTCTTATTACACCATACAATACTTTACATAATACATTTTCCCCTCTGGGTCACTTACACACTAATCAGCTTTAACATAAAATCAAAAAAATGGCGAAAGCGATATCCAGCACACAAAATGAAATGTATTTGTTATTTTGTGCTATTATCATAACTGTAAACCTCTCTTTTCTCTTCCTGGTTCACCCCAGCTGCACTCATGCCCCCAGGCTGCAGTGGCTGTCCAGAGAGAGAGAGAGAGGGAGAATGTAAACTAGACTCGCCCTCCTTGGGTCTCATTGGTTGATTCTCTGCCTAGCGGTTTTGTCCTTGAGAATGTGCAGACACGGGGCAGATAATGTTCTGACACCAGAAACTCTAGACCCGGACCAGATCAACACTTACTCCCTTCTTCTTCTTCTTTTTCTTTTCTGCTTCTATTGTCATGCTATCCGGACGCGCAGATTGAAGAATGACGGTTGTTTGATGATTTTTGCGCATTGAAATCACAAATGTGCTTTTCAAACTTTCCACAAATCTAAAATAAAAACTATTTCAGTTTCATATTTTATTTGTGTATTTACATGTAGCATCAGGCCACTGAGAGATTGCAAGTGTGTTGACACATGGCAATCATAAAGTCCTGTAACCATATTATCACACATAATATCACACCCGCAGGCGCGCACATGGGATTATTGTGGAGCTGAGGTCTGGATCAGCGAATTAGGCGACTTTTTTACGACTCGGATTGTGTAACAACCTGCTCGACTCGAACCTTTAAATGTATTCTAAGTCATGCGCGGAGAAACACTAAAAATTATTTTACCACTTAATGTAAATCTGAGGTTTTCATCTCCTCTCCGGTGCGTTGCAAGGTCAAAGATCTCCTTTTACCGTGCGCTCTTGTAACGGCGGGGGTTTCTGCAGAAGTCAGCATGCCAGCAGAGGCCAGCAGCATGTATAGGAATCTCCCTGCAGCCACACATAAACGGTCAGAGCTGCTGAACTTCGGATCTAGTCACATTACGCACGTAATCCAAAAGTTGCATCTTAATTCTAAAGTGTTAAAATTAAGGCTCTGAACAAATGCAAGTAGTTCACAGGTCGTGGAAAATAAGTTCTTAAAGTGGGAAATAATTCTCCAAAATCGCTGCAAAAATGGATGTTTATGTGTGGGAGCTGTGGCTACACTCACTAACTTTTTATTTGTACTTTTTTTTTTTTTTTTTTGGCACAAAGTGTGCCAGAGTGCGCTCCTGTAATTACAGTGTGTGGGATTATTAATTACCGATAATGTGCTGCTAATGTGTCGGTGTGCGCCTGATTTTGTCACTATCATCACTGATCTTTCTCTCTAATGGGGTAAAAACAAGTCTGAGAGGTAATTATTGCCATTTCAATGACTTTAATAAGCAAAATAGGAAACAATTTCTTCCAAAAACAACAAAAAATAAGACAAAACAGAAACCAGCCTGAATGGAACAGTTCAAATTTAAGTGTTTAACTATTATTTATATAAACAGGATTGAAAATTGATCCCCATCATCGCAAAGTACATGGAATTTATGAAAACAAAACAACAACCCGCTGCTGCAGTTTCAGTTCGATTTCAACACAGTTGAATCAGTAACAAACGAAAGATTGTTAAATGCATGACTTTTCAACAATAGTTTCAAATGCAAGCACCATGCTTATTCGATATGATCTGACAGTTTGTTAATTTAAATCATTAAAATAAAAACTTTAACTATGCATCTGGCCAGCAGAACCAGAATCATCAAATAATAATAAAACAGACACAAAACGTATTATATAACATACAAATTGTTTTCATTTTGAGAATTTGCACAACCTGAATCCCCTTTTTTACTGACCGGCAGAAAAAAATCAGGAAAACATAGAATATTATTAGTTGAACTTTGTATTAAAATGCTTGCGTTATCTAAATATGAAGTCTGCATAAAAACCCTGACACGTGACATGTTGCATATTTCTAAATAGTTAAAAATATAAATGATTTAATGCTACAGGTGGCCGCCAATCGGAATGAGAGGTTTAGATTTAGTCTGGGTTTGATGTGGTTTATTAAAGTTCAGATAACGACACACAGGACTGTTCTGAATTCGTGGGACTGCAGCCACATTTAATTAAGATAACAGAAAGCATGTGTGTGTGTGTTCTATGTTCTAGAAAACTTGTAGCTTCGCCTGTGCAGTGTAGTCTGTAGGCTCTGAAAATATTGTAGCCACATGTGTGTCTCTGGAGCTTCACACACGTGTCCAAATATGACCAAAAATACTTTGCACTCAGGCTTCTTTAAACATAATCTTACAGTATGGAATCATAGTATGTCTTCCTGGAGGGAGGTTTGCACAAAGTTCAAAATGAAAACTTGGAAATCATTATCCAAAAAGTGCACTTGACACACAAAGTTTGTATTTAAATGCAACTGAAAAAATGCACTCCTCTCAGTCTATACCCCAAATGATAACAATAAAAAATAAGTGAAATAAAAACACAACTCAAAGAAAGAAAGAAGTTCAAACCAGCCTCCTCAATCTTGTTGTGCAGTTTTGCGGTTGCATAATATTTACAAGCCCAAAGAAACCCACACCATATGATACTGCACCGGCAGTCCTGCTGTTCTGTCCCCTTTGCATTTCTCTAACCCCCAAACTATGGAGAAGCGCAGATCAACAACATGCTCTTAATATACACGAGAAGATGAAAGTACAAAATAGAAATTATTACCGTACATGTCCAGCATGCAGGATTAATATTTAATGCAGATTTTTTGTTTCAATATATATTCGAATATAACCAAGCAGGCAATAAATCAATGAGATGTTGCATAAAATGTCCCCCCCGTGACGGGTTTGTAGACAGAAGTTTAATTTGCATAAAACGAAGTCTTGATTTTGGAGATTTTCTCAGATTATGGGCCCACTTGTCGAATGTGAATCTTGTGTCGCAGGCTGCGCAGTCAGGCCTACTTGTTGTTTCATAATGTCATCGTTTTGGAAAACAAAAGTACAAGACAACTGCGTCGACGCCATCCCACACTACTTACAGATCATTGAAAAGCTGTAGCCTTAAAGGAAAAAATATCAGCCGGTCCTCTTCTTTGAAGAAGAAAAAAAGTCTCTTCACTACAAGCAACTAATCTACAAAGATGCTGCGACTGGTCAGACTCTACATTGCTCTTTGTATCTCAGTTGACACGTGGATGGAGAGATGATTATATATGAGAATACTATCTGATGGATTATTCTTCTAATATGAATATAATTGTTACCGTATTAGTATAATCATAAAGAGTATGGGAGGTGTGGATTATTATTTGTTCATCAGCCAGTCTGTCTTTTGTGGAGAAAAGGAAAGGTGAGGGGGGAGTTTGTTGTGAGGGGGTTCACAACAAAAAGGCTATGACAACTCACATGAAAAACTCTGGAGATGAAGGGTTGTCACTGGTGGAACCAGCCTCACGGAAGCCGTTATTGCCCCCTGACCCCGTCAGTTTCTCACACTTGAGTTTGTAGGCGTCCCTCTCCCTCGCCAGCCGGCTGATCTCCGCTTTCAGCTGCTCCACCTGGTTCATCAGCTGCGTCTTCTCGTTCTCCAGCACGTGCTTCTGCTGCACGCGCTTGAACCGGCAGGACTGCGCGTAGCCCCGGTTCTTCAGGGTTCTCCTCTTCTGCTTGAGGCGGATGACCTCGTCCTTGGTGAAGCCCCGTAGATGTCTGTTGAGCTCCCTCACCGACATGGACACCAGCTGGTCGTCGGAGAAGCGGTCCTCCACGTTGAGTCCGCCCCCGGAGCCGTGGTGCGCCCCAGACTGGTTCAGGTGGCCGTGCGGATGGTGGTGGTGATGGTGGCGGTGGTGATGGAGCGGCTGGTGGGACTCTGGGGATACCGGGGACGGGCTGTCGGGGTCCTGGCTGTGGTGGTGGTGGTGCTGGCTGTGTGGGTGGTTGTGTCCGCCCGGGTGCCCGGACAGTTCCTCGGCGTGGTGCGGGATGCCCCCCGCATATGGGTGATGGTGCTGCTGGCTGTGGCCGTGGTGACTGTGGTGGTGATGCGGGCCCCTGTAGCCCTCGAAAGCCCCTTGCTGCTGCAGCTGTTGGACGTGCGGAGGCGGAGGGTGGCCGTGAGCCGTGGCTCCAATCAGGGCCTCCACCGCGTCCTCTGGGGTCAGGCTTAGCGTCTGCGGGTCTATCTGCTGGTGGTACCCGCCGTTCGTCGGCATCCAGTACAGCTCCTCTAGGTGGTTTTTCTGCTCTGTGGGGCTGAAGCTGGGTGAGGAGGGCACCGAGCTGCAGGGTGTACTGATGGGGGTGGAGGACACAGAGCCCTGGGGCTGCAGACGGTTACACTGGCGCACACCGCTGCGCTCCAGCCCGGCCAGGCCTTCCTTCTTCACGTCAAACTTCATCAGGTCAAAATCATTGACATATTCCAGAGCCAGAGGGCTGCTGGGTAGCTCCGGGCCCATGCTCAGCTCTGCACTCATGTTGTTGTCGCGGCTCTTTTGCAGATATGCAAAGGTACTTGCGAGCGTCGCAAAAACTGACTTCTTAATCAGTGTCTCTTCCCTCCTTTCTTGTTTCATGCAATAGTTCTTTTGACTCCTCCACAGCTGTGCACTGACTTGCTGGAGCATGAAACACCGTTTGATTGGTGGAAAAAGGAAAAGGAAAAAAAAAAGTAGCGGAGGAAAACTTTCAGACTAATGCTCTGCACACGGTTTGCGTCATATAGCCTACTTCTGCTGGGATAATGTGGAGAGACCAGGCAGGAGGTAGAAAGCAGTGCGTCTCAGTGCAAAAGTAAAAACCTCAGTCCACTCAGTAGAAGTGTATTCACACCAAAAAATCTACATAAATAATCATAAAAGAGATACCACATTGGTTCGCTGAGACGGGCACCAGTCCTCGTTGCAACTTCTTACTTGTAAGTCCCTTTTTTCTCCAGGAAAATGTCAGGAGCGAATAAAGCGGAGTAAATAGGGCGTCTGATTTTCGCTGAGAAGCAGCTTTTCCAGCTCTGCACCGCAGAGATTTCAAGGCTCGCCTCTCTCCTTCTCTCTCCCCCACTCTGGTATCCAGCAGACTGCGCTTGGACTCTGCCTGCGCTTTATCCTTATAGCGCCCCGTGACGTCGCGCCGAAAGGCAGGATCGCGCTCGTCTCTCCAATGGGAGCGGGACTCTGCGCTCAAACGGAGGAAGAGGAGGAGAACCGAGGAGAGGAGGGGGTGCACAATACGCTTCTGACAGCTACAGACAGTCAGCTGACCGACTTCCCTAAAGTGGGAGGAAAGTGGAGAAAAAAAAGGAGAAAGAAATGCCTTCACTTCGTGGACGCTGTGTGGAACGCACGACTCCCCGTCTTTCCCCGCGATGACAGGAGATCTCAGTGATTTATAGATGCACTGCGTCGCTGGAAGGCGGCTGAAAACGATCTAATTGCACTTTATGACAACCAATTTCTTTACCTGTAATGTTCAATATTAAAAGCTGACTTTAGACACAGCGTAGAAATGAAGTCCCTGGTGCTTTTATGTTGCACTTTGATTTGTTTTCACCATTTACAGGATATTTCACGCATGTTTCACAAAACATCTTGTAAAAAAAGTACTATGTTTAACTTTAATAATAGTTCATTAAAAGACATTTTCTGATTTATTAAATAGTTTTCGCTTACAAAAGTCTTCAGAAATTATTATTATTTTATATTTATAAGGCATTCTATCAGAAGATAAACTATCACAAAATAATGACGATAACATTTGGAACTTTTGGCACGTGAAATATTATTGATACGTTCCGTTTGTTGAACCGTAATGCCATGATAACTATACTTAAGTAAATATTTGCTAAATATTTCCACTGATCTCTCCTGGAGGTGTTTACACAACCCTCTGCTGCATCACTCATGTTAAGTATAGACTCCTTCTTCAAAGCTCAAAGGAAAGTTGACTGTGTCCAGAGTCTGTTATTACTCCCAGGTTTCTTCTACAATTCAGGCTCTTCTTGGCTCGGACAGTTTGTTTTACACTGAGCAGCATCACAACAGAGGAATCACCAGAAAACAGGCTCAAGGCTGCCCCTGCGTGGGCAACACACGAACCGGTAGAAGCCGCTGAGGCGCTGCGTAAACGCGTCCTTTTACTTTGCGCTTGGAATGTTATCCGTTTGATTGCGCGGTTTAACGGATCGCGTCTTGAAATGATGACTGACAATTAATCTCTGTTGTTTTGAGTCTCATAAACACCGACTGTCACAAGTTTAATCGCCTCGCTGATACAGTCTAACAGGTAGTTTGACCAAAATACAATCAGATCGCTCAGATATGTGCGTAAAGCATCGATCTCATCTGTATTTTAATTGACCGCTTAAAAAAAAGAAGTGTAAGTAATTGCCAGGCTTCTCTGCAAAAGGAAACTACTTGTAAATGAGTCAATTGGAAGGATCGATTGGATTATCATTTCGTTTTCCCCTCATATCCACGGTTGAGTACAGCCGCGTCCAGGGCGTATTGATCAGGGTGGATGTAAGAGGAGGCTGCCAAAGATAAGATCCAATAATGAAGGGCTTATTTGTTTGGTTTCAATTCTTAATCAGTTTGAGCTCTGCAGCAGTGTATCAATGGATGAAGTCTGAATCCAACTTGTGTCATAAATCAGAACCCGACCTGCTCTACATGCTTAAAAAAACAAATAGTTACAAATGTTTGGTGCATCTGCAAGTTAGATTTTAAATTTCAATAATTATATATATATTTTTTAAATAATTACGACATAACCTAAATGTAATAGAATTTACAATGTATAGTTATGACAAAAATATGAAATCATAAAAGCATGAGTTTAAAAAAATCCAAAGATTCCTGTTGCAATTTATAAATTCTTATTATTTTTATTATTATTATTATTTTTTACAGCTGTTACTTCTCCTACAACTTTTGATATTCTTATTAGTGTTAAACGCCATTATTTTGGAGCAAGTTTTTTTTTTTTTTTTTTTTTTTTTTAGAATTCTTTTTTATATAAAGGTAATCAAGTGCATTTTAAAGTCACTCTGTACAGTATTTAATCTGTGTAATTTTATATTTTTATCGACACAGAATGATCCCTTTAACCTGCACCTCTCTCCCATCTTCCTCATTTAGACACACTCTTTCCTCTCTGTGCCGGAGCTCAGTGCGCACTAGTCTGACCATCACTGCACAAACCACTGACAGGAATAATTTTGGTTCTCTGCCAAAAACCTATAGGTGCCATTCAAGTTACAATCGGTCTTTTTCTCCTCTGAAGCTCCTCATTTGTCAGTTCCAACTTCAAAAGCGCTCTGAGCGAGTCATGCCGAGCCGTGCCGCTCTAAAACGTCTTCCCGGAGAGGCCGACCCGGCGGCAGCCCCATTAGGTCGTAATGCTCTCTAATATAGCCCGGGTTCGCCGTCTAATAGATCCAGGCAGGCCTGCCGGCGGCTCTCCCCCTTCGGTAATAACGGGCTGTAATGGAGAGACGAGATGTAAAAAAGCGTCCATGTCAGCAGCATATCGGTGGTTAATGATCTATTAAGTGATCCGTGTGCTTATGGACAGCGAAAAAAGTGTTGATGCTTGCTTATTCGCCCCTAATGAGAGTCCCATCCTACGGATTTTAGGAATGAATAACAGAAATAAAATCACCTTTAAAATGTTACATTTAACAGTTGACGCATGGAGGCTGCAGTGGCTGCAGAGCTTCCCACAGCTCACATCTCACACCTCCAACAGGCCCGCTGGTGTCACAGAGGAGGCCTGAGCTCACATACTGGAACACACAGGATCCACCTCACAAATATGGATTTCAGTTCAGCTCCGTGTCGGAACCAGGGACCTATCCATGCGTGTCCACCTGCAGCCGGAGGCCGGGTGCGCTCTTCTGGATCTCACTGAACTCAAACTTCGTCACTTAAGGAGGATGCTTCAGGATTTACAATGGGTGTATTATTATTATTATTATTATTATTATTTTATTTTTCAGTCTGTTTTGACTGGACTTCACTTTGGAAGGAAACTTTTGTCCGGTTTGGTCACTTTGATGTGCGTAAGGATGGGCTCTAATGGTCCCCTGGATTCCTGGAAAGGCTGCACCACAGAGGAAAGGTATCCGAGCTGGAAGGCCCGTGACAGGGCGAGTGAGGGATGGAGATGGAGGTGGAGGGACGGGACTTTTCCGAAGTGCTGCTTTGATGAGCGTTGATGCATGAGAGTGAGAGGCAGAGGCAGCCCTGGCTCCAACCTGCAAACTTTTTTTTTCCGTAGAACCCTTTTCCCTCGTGCACTTTACTGCTTTTGAAAACGCATTAACAAGTGAGTAATCAAAAAAGAACCAATGAGGTCCAAACTGTAAATTACAACTGTTGAGGCTTCCTTCCTTTCACTGCAGTCCAATTAAACATCTGCTTAGGTTTTACGTATTTTTTAAATGTGTGCTGATGAATGAAACAGGTTGTAAAAATATGTAGACAGGCGCCTCATTGTCACTTTTCTATTCTTTCTATTTACGGTGGTGCTTAGGATAGTCTTATAATAAAACTCACGGCTCCGTCATCACTGAACTTATATTTGTTAAATGCCTTTTTATTGCTGCAGCTGCATCCCCCACTCATCCACAGTGGAAACTGCTACAAAACAGTATCTGCTTCAACAATCATTTTTTGGAGAAAATAAGTAAAGTTGAAGAAAGGCATATTTGTTCATTGTACCTCCAGTGGAGCTCTTTTTGCATCTCTAATGCACCATCCTCTGTTTACAACATGCAGTTATTCAGGCATTCTTGTTTACCTCAGACAGATCGATTATCTCTGTGAAAACATGTATTATTAAGATGTGTCGTCTATGTAAACAGGCAGAGGCCAGCCTGTGAAGAAAGCGAACATCCCCATCAGGGATAATTGACTGAAGAGTCTCTGAAGGAAAACGACAAGAGGTGAGATAAGAGCAAATTCAGGCAACATCATTAATATGAATAAGTATCGATTTAACAGTGAACATCACATGTTTGTCGTTAAAAATGTGCTCTTGATGTGGTCTTCTTTAGGCGTGGGCCTGCCTTTGACTTTTCTCATTCATCTGTAGGCTTTTCATCAGAGCTGCACTCTCTCCATTTACGCACAGAGAAGGTAGTTGGGTTCGCAGGGAAAATTAGAGCTGATTTCTTGTGACAGGGCGCCTCTGGTGGCGCATTTACTCATTGCTAATAGTTTGATGTGTATCATCAGTGACAAGTCGTTTTTTTGGCGCTCACTCTATGCAGCCAGCTCCAACTTCAGGACTGTATTTATTTAATCTTTTTTTTTTTTTTTTAATGAAACAGAGAGTGAGAGGATGACAGAGAGAAAGAAAAAGACAGAGATGGACAGAGAGAGGATATAAAATATGATGTGGGGCCAGAGCATAATAGTAGGCCTTTTCTAAGATTAGATGTCTCTGATTGACATGTTGTAAATATAACAACAAATAAATGTCAGTGCACACTGTACTGGCCTAATCCCAAAGGAAAAAGGACAATAAATCTGCCTTTTGCTGTGGTCATTTCATTAATGTAAATTGCAATGCTATGTACAATACTTTGGCTTCTCTCCAGTTGGCTCTTTGTTGAGGTTTATGCATAACATTGGGTTTTATCATAAACTGGATCTGTGTGACCACTGAATGTGGGCGACGCCACAAGAACCAAGTATCAAAGTGCAGGCATCACATAATTAAAGCCCATATTCTCTGGTCATAACCACAATTTACATCTGTATTTTGAAAGCCAGTAACTGGCTACTGTAATTCTACTGAAATATACAAGTAATACATGATTAGACCATTCCCCCTTATTGCACCTGTTTATTTCCAAAATGAAATGACATCTATTTAGCTGATAAAACAGGATTTAATCCTAAATGATTGGAATTATTTCTTTATCAGATCATATCTTTTTGTACTCTGCGTCTAAAACAGTCTCTGGCATTAACATGTCAACACCCAGGAGCTTCTTTCGTCATTCGTGGTGCTCTTTAATTGTGTGCATATGGGGCTGTCAGATTATATCTCTGGCTTATATAAAATTTCCACTGCATGTGATATTCTGGAAAATGTGCGCCATCTACTATATGTGCAGCAGCAGCAGCCTCTTATTAAGCCGGGGGCAAAGAAAGAGCTTTAATGGGCCTCAAATGGCTCTGTTTAATATCTGAGAAGACTTTATTTTCTTGTCAAGTGTAATGCATTTGGGTTTGTGATAAGTTAACCCATAGGTCAGTTTGGTGCCAGTGTGTGAGTGTGTGGGCATGATTGATCAGGAGGTGGGCGTCATATTTAGGGATAAGAGCCGAGCGGGTGTTTTTTCCTTTTTTTTTTTTCTATCCTTACTTTGAGATTCCTCCTCTCCTCTCCTCATCTGACCTCCCCCTGCCTCACCCCTCTCCTCTGGCCCTGGCCCTGGCCCTACCCACCCTGGGTCATTTATCATGGGCCAGGAGGGGAGCCCCCCAGGCCTGCAGGCCCCTGTCAGCCCCTGCAATCGCCTCTTTGTGGCTCCCAGCAAACAAGTGTCGGATCAGCAAAAGTCTATTAAAGCCTGGTGGGCCTTTCTCAGCCAATTGGGCTCGGGTCACTGAGCTGCTCTCCTTGCTACTCCGAGAGCTCTTTGTGTCGCCACCGTTCGCTGACACAGATCCCCACAAGATTAATGATTTTTAGCAGCCATTTGGGTCTCATTCGCAGGGTCCTTCTCTCTTTTTCCCTCTTTGCCCCTTTTCCTCTTTTCTCTGCTCATTGCCGTCCTTTTTTTCTTTAACCTATTTCTTCTACTCTCTGCTTCTACCTCCTGATTTTCTTGCTTTTTGCTCCCTGGTTTACTTCTCTCCTCCTCCCTTTCACTGCTAGTCCAATCAATGTTTACCATTTATGTCTTCACTTTGTAACGTCATTATCCATATAAGAGGGGCTGCCTCTAATGGTAGCCCATTATTTCTCTTGTAAATGTCTTAATTTTATGATGGGGGGAAAAAAATAAATCACAGTTCATCCAGTGTCAAAACTCTTATTGTTGTTGTTCAACGAGTTTCAGAGAGATGATGTTTCTCGCTCTGGGTAAATCAAAATGATATTAAACAACCAACCCTAGCATCCACATTACAATCCTGGCACTCTTCCCCACACTCATCCTCTTGAGGCTCGGAGTAATTTGAAATCTTCGAGCCGCTTTCATGACTTCCATGTTGCCATGTCCTCAGTGTTGTTTCCAGTAATTACTGCAGGTTAAGTGCACGTCCCGGAGCCCAGTGGAGGCAGCTCTATCCCTCACCTGGGACATGACTCAGCACAGTTCAGGTCATCCGGCCATTTCCCTGACCACTGGACCACACCCCGACCTACTCTAAACCCACAGGACAAGCTCTGTTTACCAAGAATCCATGTTCACTTACATCACCTAATCTAATGGCAGCTTTATTTACTGGCACAAGTTTTGCAGTTACTCATCTTCAGACATGTCCATGCCTGTAAATTCTACATAGATTCAAGTATTTATTTATTTTTTTTGCCTCTTTTGGTCTTAGCAGTTTTCATAAGTTGTAATTTAACTTATATAATTTAATTTAATGCACGTGCTGCACCTTTACTAATCTGGTTTTTAAGTTATATAGCATGTCACGCCTTGTGAAGATCAAAAACACGGGCACATTCTTTCTTCTATCTGTAAATGCAGACATATTATTGATATTTCATAGTCTATTCTGTTATTAATGTTGCTGTTATCTCTGTAATATTCTGCCTTTATATAGAAAAAGGGGGAAGCAGTGAAAAGCCCTGTGTACACATTTCTCTGTGTAAGTGAAGCTGTCAGTGATGCTGCCGGTTGGTCAGTGTCTGAGCTGCCTGTGTGTTTCCGATATGTCTGTTTTAGGGCTGAATGGATGAACCCAGCCCGCCGCTGTGTCCATCCACCTGCCCTGTTTCCTGTCTGATTAATCTTCTGTGTGTGTGTGTGTGTGTGCGCATGTTTGTTTGTATGTGTGCCTGTGTGGAAATGGTTATAGATGGGGCAACACCACCACACTGGCAGTCTGAATCATTACTCACACAGATAGGGAGAGACCCAGGGCCGAGGAACCCCTAACATCCTCTCCTCCTCACATCCACACACACACAGACACACACACACACATCCCCAGGTTATTCATTTCTAAGCAGAGTGCCTGGCATTTCACCACTTCCACCCCCCTTTATTAAGAGACCGAGTCGCTGGGTTTCCTTCCGCAAAGGGCGAGTGAGGGATGGTTTTCGATTGGGCCTTATACTCTTTGTTTGCACCCTTCTTCTTTGCCTGTTCTCTCATCATTTTTCTTAATCTTTCATTTCTATCTCTCCTTCTCTCTCGTTCTCACTTTTTCCTCTTTTTCTTTCTAGGGATGCCGTCCACCCACCCAACAGCTTCTCGCCTCACAAGACTAAAAGCAAGAATGGGGGAGGAAAAAAGGGCTTCTGTTAACATCCAGTATGTGTTTCCACATGTGCTCAGAGTCTCCAAACATCGATTATCATCAGGTTGTAGCCTCTGCAGTTGGAGGAAAGGTTTATAAACCAAAAGAATTCACACCTAGAAGAAGGGGTGGAGAAAAAAAGCTGTCAGTTCCTAAAAGACCCAGTGATCTTGAAATAGACTCAAGTCTGCACTCTTGGAGGTGCTGCATAGTAAGCATAATTAATGATAATTATTAATACTAATAAGCAGTGGCGACAGATGCACCGTGTAATCAGTGTCATGTATTGGATGATTCCACATTTCCCTTCTTCAATGGCATCAGTTTAAAGAGGACGAACCATTCAGAGAAACTGTTGCAAAGGAACAGATTTCATGAATGTAGAATTTAGCAGGAAATCTTCACTTCCTGACACAGTTTTCTTTGTGTATTTATGTTAATCATGAGATATTTATAGCAATTTTTCCCATGTTGCTTCCTTATTTGGCTCTTTATTTCATCTCTTTCCAGGCTGCAGTAGAGTCCCGCTTGGTGGAATATATGAGAGCAATTATAACCCCATCATGAAGAGACTGTGGACCTAAAAACAATGGCTAAATTGCAACATTGTTGAATAGCCACAATGGAAACTCATAGAGAGCTCTGCACTATAGAGATAAAAAAAAATAAATAAATAAAGAAGAAGAAGGTGCCTGGGTGTATATA
>JAQQZY010000027.1:17346378-17360265 GCA_030068375.1 Ostorhinchus rueppellii | reverse complement strand
AGTGTGTCGTGTGTGTTCATACATTTGATTTCAGATAAGGCGTGCTTGCCATCCTCAGCGCTTGAACACGTCTGCTGTTTACGGTGTATATGCATGAGTATATGTGTCTGTAGCAGTATGTATGCATGTGTTAGAAGGGGGTGTATATGTACAGGAAGAGAGCCTGTAAATAAATCTGTTTGGGGATTGGGGGTGTGGGGATGAAATATGGTCCCAGGGATGTGGAGCAATGTGAAAAACTCGGCAACGCCAGGGAATAACAAATCTCCTGATGTCGCCTCTCTGCAAAATAAATACACTCCCTCGTACAAGTCATCCATCTGGACTATGAGTCGCAACAAAGACGCCCCCAATATATCCCCAACCCACCCCAACACACACACACACACACCCACTTACACAGGAACCATCACACAGTAGCCATATTTATTTACACATTTATTTATTTGTTTGTTTGTCGAATTAAATGAAAACTGCCAGTAGGGGATTTAGAAAAGTGTGTTTTTTTGTGAATGAAACACAATCTCCCCCCGTTCCCCCAACCTTCCAGTCTCTGTCTTAATGGGTGGTTTGGGGGGGGGGGTGCAGTGAGGTAGATGTGGGGGTGGCAGGGTTTTGTAGATCGAGCATTTTAACTAATGATCGATCACGGGGGATTAAATAATTAAATTTCAGCCTTGACAATTTAAAAGTCTCGCCACACATAGTCGACTGAATGAGGAAAGAGAGAAAGATGAAAGATTCTGCCTGCAGCAATGTATCAGAAAGATTCAACATCTAATACATTACAGGAAGAAAGTGTGGGTGTGTGTGTGTGTGTGTGTGTTAGCAAAAGGGTGTACTGTTTTTAGCTTATGTACGTGCAGATACTCTCCACTGACATATAGGTTTGAGTAAATACATTCAGCTAACTGTAGGCCCACCAGATTCTTCTTCACTTTTCTTATCTGGGCCTCTTTTCTCAGACACTACAACCTCTGCAGCACTAAAAGCTCACATGTGGGGCAATATGTATCTGTATTAAAATAAATAAATAACCACACAACAGCATAAAGGCACTCAGTTTTACAATAAAGGGATGAGATGTTTGCTATTTTGTTATTTTCTTTACAATTCAGTTTTCTTTTTCCAATTAAGGTCTATTCTCTTGGCTTAATTAGGTCATGGCGAGTTGTGAGTCATGGTGTGTATGTGTGTATTTGTGTGAGATAAAGTGTGTGTGTGGGTCATTCTGTCCCTCCCAGGGATAAATATTAGTCCTCGTTGTTTGCAAATAGGTGATGTATGGTGGCCATATCTCTCGGTGATGAATGTTTTTTAGAAATTTCCTCTCCTTTATCAATTGACTAACAAACCCATGTATCACTGCCACTCTCTCCCACTCCCCACATAAATTAAATAACCAGCTCTCTCTCTCTCTTTTTCCTCTTGCTCTCTCTATTCCACTTCTCACTTGTTTCTCCCTCTGTGCCTCCATGTGCTCTTTTTCATTACTCCTTTAAGCTTTATTCATTTTATTACATTTTGTGCGTTTTCTGCACATCAAACCTACAGCAGTCGGCGCTCATGTTGTGGGCGTAATAGTCATGCATTTGTTACATACTCTCAATCACAAATTTCCCTGTAATGTGATGAGACAATAAAGGTGCTTTTGTGTCTGATTACCGTTTTGCCTTCAGCATATTTTTTTGATGTTCTCATCATCAGGCGACGTCTGACGTACTTAACAACAGATCATCATAACGGAAGATATGTTTCCTCGTTCCTGTTTATCACTGTGTGCTCTCTAAATGTGCTGTCTTTCAGATGGACGCTGTGTAAAGAGCTACAGGCTGGGGCTGGGCGGTCTCCTCCCTGTCACACGATGATGACAGGAGGCCGATTATGCCAGAACACCATATTGTAAACTACTCATCATTAGCAGGCCCATCCTGGCTAACGACGTCCTGGAGATAAACATAGGCGATGCAGAGAGCCATCCTAATCAGGAAGGCTGTTTAAGAGTGGGGCTCTCTCATTAAGCACAGCTGTATCACACCAGGATTATGGGAGATGTTAAGCTGTAAAGTGATGCTGTGACGCCGGCCCAGCCGATGCCTTGAGCTCCACGGGGGTCCGATGTTGTTCTGATTGTCCTCTAATTCCACAATGATCAAGAATCCAAAGATAAGTGCCTTACATCCAGCCAAATTAAATAATTAGCCACCACTGAAGGTCTCTAGTCTCAGCCTCCCAGGGACACTTCCACACTAAAGGCAATAACATGAGGGTGGGAGATGACTTGAATTGGTGGTTTATTTGAGTTTCACTCCCTCGCTCCTTCTGTCTCCTCCGCTATGTTTATACACAACACTCCCTCTTCTTCTCATCACCCTTTCCCAAATTGTCATCGGCTTCGGAGGGGAAACAAATAGATCTGTAATCATGAGAACATGATATACACCTCAGTAACACACTCCAACACATGCAAATGATGCACACAGTCACACACACAGAAGAATAACAACCCAAAAGGAGGATTTGCTTGTGTTTCCGGGTCAAAGACTTGCCATTTGAAGCAAAATATATTGCGTTCATGCCCTTTTCTTAATCTTATTAGGGTTGTTCATTTGCATAAAACTTCAATGTTTTACAAACCTTTTATGCTCAATTTGGGACCTTTTTTTTAGTTGCTAAATGCCTTCAGTTAATCTTAATCCACTTCCCTTTGTGTTTAATGCATATAGCTTTTTTTTTAGAAACTTTAATCCAAATCCTGTTCTCGCAGATTTAGGATCGGTTTCTTCCTTCCTGTCGGTCTTTCATCCCAATCCTCATCCTGTGTTATTGTCATCCGCTATCCAACGTCTCTCTCATCATGTTTCCCAATGACCCTCCCATGTCTCTCAAATGGACAGGCCTGAGTTGTCTGGACAGGCCGTAGCTCTCTCTACAAATGCCTGAACAATTGGAGGTAAATACGTTGGAGACAGCCCATTTGTTTTGGGCCGGCGGTGATGCATGCTTTTGCAGTGAACAGCACATTTTTACCACGCAGCCCAAAGCAGCTGTGAGTAATGGACTGCTCCGGCCTGTCCACTCATACTGCTATTTTTATTATTGTCTCCCTTATAGTTTTCATTTTTCATATCAGGGAAGGAGGGAGAAAGAGAGAGAGAGAGTGTGTACAGCGTTCCCTTCAAGTATGTTCTTTTCATAAAAGAGGCGGGAAACGAGGGCCCCACATCTCCCCCCTTCCACTCACTTCATCATCTTCCATCAACCGTCCCTCGCTTTTTTTAGTCAGACTGACAGATTTTGTTGGATGCCAGGAAGAGACAAATAAGGGATTATCAACAGACAGAACAATAATTCAGGTCGGACAGCTTCATAATAATTTTTCATTGATCCATCAATGTGTTTTTGTGGCATGTTTGGTTTATCCTCTGGGGATCTTTGGGGATTTTGTGATCGGGGGGCACAAAGCAGCAGTTGTGTAAGAAGCAATATTTAAGGAAAAGTACTAATACCACACTGGAAATACCCAAAGTTCTGCATTGAGAACTGTGTAGGTTAACATTGTTGCTGCATTAATGCGTGTGTTTCGTTTTACTGGTGTAGATGATCTTATTTTAACCACTTTGGGAGTTTAATCAACCATCATATGTTTGTAGCAGGGTGTCATGGTGGTACTACCTTCACCTCACAGAAAGAAGATCTTGGGTTTGATTCCCTTCCTTCCTCTTTCCCTTCCTTTCTGGGTGGAGTTTGCATGTTCTCCCCTCCTTCTCTGTGTATACTTCAGCTTCTTCCCACCATTCAAAGACATGCACAGGTTAACTGGTCCATCTAAATTACCCAGTAGAGGGAAGGATTGTTGGTCAGTGTATATCTTACTATTAAATCATCTGAGAACACTGGAATATGCTGATTACAGTAGGACGTTGGAAAAGGAAATGAACCGTTGTTAGGAAAGTAGGCAAATATTTTAAAATATGTTTTGTAGTTATCTAGAACATTTAATAACTTTAAGATTATAATGTAAAAGATGTCCCTTATTACACGTTTTAGAGCCTCCATTTATAAGCTGAGGACTGCTTCTGTCCTATTACAAAAGGTATTTTGTTAAAGAATTTTTGATTTTAATAACTGTTTATGATAATTTTGTAATAAATTGATTGATTGATTGATTGACTTGTCCAGGGTGTACCCCCACCTTGCCCATGGATGGATGGATGGAAGTGGCATCACTGACCTGTGAGAACTGTGCATCTTTAACACAATGCGCTTTACATATCATCCATACGACGGTTTGTCAAGAGTTTATTTAGAGAGTTTATCCTTACGTTTAACACAAACTATAAAAATTAGCACATTTGGAGATGTGTTATTTTTGCTTGACAGAAAAGTGAGAAGCAACTAGAGGTGTCAGACTGATGTAGTGGTGTGGATAAATACAGCATTTGCCTCTGAATTGTAGTGTTGCTTAAAGTGGAAATAGGAGAAGAACAGTGCTTGAGTAAAAATACTTAATTATACATCAACCGCTGTGAGGGAGTTCATAGAGAAATGAGCAAAGATGAAAAATGTAACATGAGTTTATAGAGGGAACCTGAAAAAAACTGAACCAAATTCAACATTGTGTACATGCTGTGGGAGTTATAAGACTAGAACTGAAAAAGGCTCAGGCTCTGAAGATGATTCACTAAGTAACTAAAATTATCTGCCGCTGCTGGCCCCAGGGAGAGGACTGGTATTTTGCATTGAGGCACTTGTATGGGCACCTATAATGGCTGCCTCTTAATTCCTCTGACAGCTTTACAGGACCTGAGTTATGGAGCCACAGCCATGCTGCTCGTTAGGCCCTCGCCAGGATTCACACTGGGTTACACTAATACACCTCCTTCCCCCTCCCATGCCCTTTCCCCCTGCACACACACACACGTTAACACAGAGTTATGAGCACTAGCACATTCCCAGAGAGGTAAAAGCCCACACAATTCCTCTGCACACCTTTCTCGTATAATGGGGGTTATTTGTTCAAGTTGCTCTGCTGATGTTAGTATCAGATTTATTTGTGCTCTTCTCTTCCACATTTTTTCCTCCCCTTATCTTCCCTCATCGTGTCTACGAGGCCTTCTTCCTTCCTCCCTCCCTCCCCGCCGCCGTCCCCCTGCTCCTGTACCGACAGTAGCAGGGTCCTGTTGGGTGATCCATCTCTGTCAGCCTGCTAAAATGATAATGCCAATTAAAGCAGAGGAGTAATTGCCCTCTGCTGCCTCTGATCCCCTACAGACCCTCAACAGGAGCCGTGGCCCCAAATACGAATGAGACCCGGGCCCCAAGAGGCCGTCGCTGGGCGCGAGTAAGGACAGGTGGGGAGGGGGGAGGAAAGGAGGGGAGAGGTAGGTTGGAGGGCAGAAAGGGGGGAGGAGGGAGGGGTGATTTGTAACTTTTAACCTCCACTGATCACCGATGGCCTTGACAAGGAAGGAGGGGAGAGGAAGAGATATCACACACACAAAAGCACAGGCTGAGCTTCTGTTGTACATGGATGAACACACACACATATATGTTCAAGGTCGCTGTCAAAGGACTTATGGCCCTTGCCATCGCACACAGACTCTCAGTGTGAGGAGCCTAATAGGAAGCGAAAGGACTATCCAGCAGTGAACTGTGACGCCACTGATCAGAGGTGACATAGCTGCACTCCTGGGTCATCCAGGTGGCCATTATTACCTCAGTCCCCAACACAAATTCACTTTTAGGGTCACTGTCTGCCTTCTGATAACGTGCACAACACATGGTTTGGTTTTCAACACATAACCAATCATGTTTGTCACCTGATGTGTCCTCTTTGTTTTCTAGAAGCGGAAGAAAAGGTGACTGCACACAGATGTTTTACTGCCTCGACCACGCTGAGTTCCTCTCAGAGTACGTATACGTTTTTACATCAAACAGGGTCATACAGTCACGGAAAAAATATTAGACCACCTTTGTTTTCTTCCATTTCTTGATCATTTTAATGCCTGGTACAACTGAAGGTACATTTGTGTGGACAAATATAATGATAACAACAAAAATAGCTCATAAGAGTTTAATTTCAGAGCTGATATCTATCCATTTTCCATGTTTTGTTGATAATAACCAAAATCACTTCAGTTCTTACATCAATATTTATGGCATTGTACTGACAAAAACAGAGCTTTTAGAGATTCCATGTTTTCTTTTCTGTCTGTTTCAGTCACATGATCCACACAGGAGTTGGTACTCAATTCCAAAACCATTGTTTTTGATGACTTTTGATGGTCTGTATGTAGAGCTGAAGCTGCAAGAGCATCTCTGAGGGGAAATACCAAGATTTCCTCCCGCTGTAGGATTGTTCTCTCTGTCCAAATCAAAAGACTAAATATGAATAATACAGATGAACCTGGCATTGGTTGATGCTGTTATAGAAAAATGAAGCCACTTTCCCAAACTCCCAAGTTCAGAGATGGAGTAGAGGAGAGTCCAATCTGCATTTGGTCATTTCAGCTGTCAATCACTTTTTAACCCCACCCACCTGTCTGAAAATATCTGTGATTAGACAAAATCAGAGCATCACAGGGTGGGTTTTCTACAGGTTGATGACACATTGAAAGAGTAGATGCAGAAGTCTCCTGTTCTCTCAGACCACTTGAATACAATATGCTGAAAGGGTATTATGGAATTAAAACCCAGTGATGCCAAAAAGTTGTCAAGTATTGCAGCTGTAATGAAGACTAAAACTAAAGCAAAAACATACTCTCATTAAGTGGAAAAATAAATACATAAATAATTATAGAAAATAAAAATGACAAACAACAAAATGAATGGACAACTGTTTGCACTTACAAAACTCAAAATAAGCTACGACGACAACAACTGTTCAACTGTGCAATGCAAATTCAAGAAAACAATTACATATTTAAGCATGAAATATGAAAATATTGCAAGTCTCTGGTGCCAACAATGACATTTGTTTTGTCTGAGAAACTGTCTGCGATCCAAAGTTTCCCCATAACTGAGACACTGGAATGAGTTGTTGGCATTTTATTGGATAAGTGATTCAAACAGTCATGAAGAGTTTTGTTTTGTGTCAGTCAACTAATTGACTAATGGTTTCAGCAGCGCTGTATGTAAACTGTCGTAAACAGATGTCTGTCAAAGGTGTTGCCCTGTCATTGCCACATAACAAGCGCAGGCCTTCTGTCTCAACCTTACCACCAACCAGGCGGCGATGACAGCCCATGCATCACAGCACGATTATGGCAGGTCTGCGTCGTTGGAGTGTGTGGCTATTATTACTGCTCAGTTTCGGAGTGTGTGGGTGGACAGCCGGACGCTCAGATGAAGTGTGTAGGTGGCTGTTAACAGAGGCGCTCTTACAAATCGTGACTGGCCGATGACCTGTGGCACAAACCAGCCGCCAAATGCAACCGCGGGGAATGTGACCCAAGGCCTCGTGTAAATTCACCCAGTTTATGTTTCAGTTCAGTGTCTTATACGATTAAAAAAGCTAATAGGACGTCAAAAACAGAAGAGGGTGTCTCTTAATCTCAGTTTCGTTTAATTTATTCAACGTGTGATGCTACTCTGTGGTCTATAAACATATTTAAGACACATGAGAGACAATTGTGTGATGCATGATGGGTTGAGGTGTTGACAGGAGGGAGATACTGCAGCCTGAACATCAGGAGAGCAGCTGACAAGTTCCACTACGGAGACCCAGTGAGCTCCATCACAAGAGTAATGATCACCCGAGCCTCAATGTGACAATAATCTCCTCTAACTTCATCAACACAATTTATGCCAGCAGGCCACCAAATGCTTTCAATATGTTCTGCATTATGACTGTCCTCTCAGCTAAAATCATAGTTACAGTTACAATAATAAAGCGTGGAAGCCCACATTGATTCTGCTGGGCCTCTCCGCGTTGTGTGGCGTTGCGTTTTAGCACCACGTCGCGAGTTCGATGCTAACATTGACTTATTACAAGGGAGCGTGCCGCCAAATCCATAATTAGACTCCTTTTGTTGCCCCCGTTGTTGTTGAAAATGTAATTATGAAAGATGAAACACAGCCTTCAATGAGATGGCTGTAAAATAGCATAATTAATATGGGCTTTTGCGAGAACAATCCCCGCTTTACGGGAGCCCCGCGTTGGCCGTGAAATTAATTAAGTGTGCCAGGATTTATGGCCTGTGCTCGGAAATGAAGAGAATTAATCGCAGGCTGAAGATGGATGGTTGCTGGAAAATGATGATGCCCAGGACCATGTGGGGGGAGGCATCTAACTGCTTTAGGGGTGCGCTGTTGGAGGGGAATAGAAGGTTTTGACACAATTAGACACCCCCAGACAACAGCTGGACCAGTGGTGGGATGGAGCACTTTTTGGGCCAGCTTGGAATTATGAGATTTTTCACACCTTCAACCCACCTGCACCTTCTCCCAACTCACTCTTTACAGCCCCAAGCTGGAGTGGGTTTTGGCGAAGGAGGTGGAGATATCCTAGAGAGCAACGGAGCTGTTTGTGTGTGTGTGTGTGTGTGTGTATGTGTGTGTTTGGCTGACTTATCGCAGATTAATGTCTCATTCTTTCCATCCTGCTCTATCTACTTTCCACTCAGACAGATGAACAATAACTGAACACAATTAGGACAATTATAGTATAAACACAATAATTGCCACAACTAATCCAGTGCTAACAGAAAGTGACAAGCAGGAAATGATTGAATATGGTGCTGATTTAATAATTTAACAAGTTATCCATTTTGCAAAGACTTTTCTACTTAATGTAATACAGAGAAAGGTGAATTTCCCAGCTTCGGTCTGTCATATCGGATGAATGTTCATAAGGTTCATGTTCACCGCAGGTCATAGTGATTGCTTTTAAAACATAGAGGCAGGTGGGTTGAAAGCGGGAAAAAAAAAAAAATCTTGTGCCTCCAAGTTGGCCCGCAAAGTACTTCATCCTCCTGCTTGCTCAGCTGTTATCTCTTGAACAAGGGAGTAGAAAAAAAAATAGCAAATCAAATAGTTTGTTAAATGGCAAACAATATTAAACCCAGGTTGTTAACTGTGACCTCCTACAGTGTCCTTAGACCCACAACAAGTCCAGAAACACAACCTCCCAGCCCTCCCACTGCCCCTCAGCTGACTGGGAGCTGGTTGTGCGAGTGCGTGTTGTAATAATGGAGGGCTAATTACCCACCTCCCATGTCCCTGGACAGCGCCACAATGTCTGGGTTAGGTCTGTGTGTGGGATGGTTCACGGTGGTAATTAGCTTGATCCACACACATACACATGCGCTCACAGACAAGATAAATGAAGGCTGGGTGGGTGTGTGTTGTTGGACAGTTGATTGGGCAGGTACGAGGGGAGTGTCTGGGGTCTCCAGAGCATGTCCGCTCTGATAATTATGTGTGTCCGTGTATGTGTGAGACAGAGCGAGCACATATTGCTGTCTCTTGTCTCATTGTCAGAGTGATTATGAAATATTGTTTAATTTACTGGGTGGTAGAGTCTTGTGTGATTTTGATGAATCGGAGCTTTTATTTCTTCATTCCCTTTATTGTCTGGTGGTTAGGTGTCGTGTGTTTTATGCACTCGAGTGTGTTGAGTACGATGTTGGTTGGACCCATGTGAATAGGAAGACAGCACACAGTAACACAAAACACAGTGATGGAAACATGAGTGTGTGTGGAAATATGTTTGAGATGGAAAGGTGCATAAGGTGATGCCTGGTGTTGGGATGGTTACCCCTGAAATGTTCAAGTTACACATTACATTATAGGCCAATGTGTTGGGTTATGGCTAGTTACAAGTAATACAACTGTTTTAATGACTTTATCAAAGTAATATACAGTACTTCATTTATTAGGTGCTCAAATACTGATTACTAGTTTTTGTTTTTTAGGAGAAGCACAGTGAGATTAAAATCATCTTCAGATTTCAGAGGGAAAATACTCCGACAGACATGAAATATTCAGGTCGTTCTATAGATTGTATGGAATCGACAGAGGAGTGCTAATATTACCTGCTGGTGTCTAAAGTGCCCTTTTTCAGGCCAGTAGTTTGTGATTTTGGTGACATCATGTTGGCTTTTTGGACCTAAGAGTGACCATATTTAGACAAAATGGGTGGAACCTGTGGGGTCTGGGGAGCTAATGCTAACCTTTAGTTTACTAATGCAGTAAAATTGTAAACATCATCCAACACTGATACATCCTTTTGTCGGAGCTTCTTAACCACAACTACAGCGGAGCAGGTGAGTGAGGTGTCACACAGACCTGTCAATCAAAGGCCAACACTGAAGCTTCCATTTGGCCTGAGATCTCATTAATGGAGGAAAATATTAAATATGGACCAGATCAGTTATTAGGGTTTACAAAGACAGGTGAGGCTGGAATGACTCCTGGAAAAAAATGGAAATTTAGTATTTTTAGAGAGAAGTCTGTGCTATCTATGTTTAATTGGAGCCACAGTGACTGCCTGCTGGATTAGAACTTTAACATCCTTTCACAGTGAGCTGTGGTCCCTGCCGTTTAGGTTGTTCAGACCAATGTGTTTGATCATGGCTCCAAAAACGAACCCTAAACCATGCTCAGACTTTGAGGACATGCTGTCAAATGAAGGGTCTGGACCAGTGTTTCCCAACCTTTTTGAGCTGTGACACATATTTTACATTAGAAAAATCATAAGGCACTAAATAAAAATGTAACAAAAAGTATATTTATGGAAATATAATGCAAATTTAGTCTAAATGTACTTATTCAGTGTGAAACCTGAGCCTGTTTGGTTGAACACAAAGCTGATATTCTTGCAGGAATTGAAGATCTTTGTGTGTGTCTGTCTTCAGTTCCTGCATGAATAAGTCCACCTCACATAGATAGTTTGTGGAGAAAAGGAACAGAACTGAAACCGCTTTGTTTGCCAGAATGGGGAACTCCTTGGCAGGAGTCACTGGACACTTTCCCGGGGGAGAGTGCGAGCACATCGGTGGTGTGGGGACAACATGCCAGGGGACATTTGGGGTGAGAAGGCTGAAAGGAGCATCACCAACCCCACAGACAGACCCCCGGCTTACAGACTGAGGTCCTTCATATCGTAGTATAATAGAGGCTTATTCCCCCTACCCCAACCTGATCCACAGGTCCCGTGGGTAACCTGCTGATCTGTACATCACTAGTGAGGGGGGCTTTATCAACAGAATGCACTGCATTGGGCAGGTTCACTTTCACTTTGTAAAGGGAAGAGCAGACTGTTGTTGTAGAGTAGATCATTGGTGTGTGCAGTCGTATGTGTTTATATCACGCTGCCCACTTACGCTGCATTTCCACAAAGTGAAACTGGCTCGGTTTGACATGACTCGGGTACCAGATACTATTCCTGGAGACCGTTTCAATTACAGGGTACTGCTGACTTTAGAGTAACTGGACATCATAGCAAGGCAGTGGGTAACTTCCATGACACCCCCTCAGAGAGTTGCTGATAAACTCACTCATTGCTTGTTGTCCTGTCAAGCTCACACTGATTTTTTTTTGTCGACCACCAAGGACAGAACTGTCTGAACCTCCTCGACCAACCACGGTGTAGTTTTACAGTCTGCCATCATGTGGATTAGCCTACCGGTATATTTACTGTAAACTTCAGAATCTTTTTTTTTTTTAAATGTTGGGTCACACATTGATGATACAATGACGCAGAGACAACTCTCTGACCAATCAGTGGTCTGCAGTGTTAAAACATCATGTTTTAGTATTTCTTCCCCCATTTTAGAACCTTGGAGGAGCAGATTCATTCATTCATTCATTCATTTTCTATACCTGCTTTATCCTCACTAGGGTCACGGGGGGAGGAGCAGATACCAAAAAAAAAACTAGTACCGGGTCCCAGATTCTAGGTCCTTTTACATAATGGAAATGAATGGAGTCAAGTCAAACTGAGTCGAGTTGGGACCATGTAGCGGAAACACGGCATTAGGGTACCAATCAGGTGAAATTGGATAATCTTCCATGGCAGACATCCTACACTGATGGTGTTGCATTTACATTTGTCCCAACAGATTTGTTGACCCAGAAATCACCCAGATGGGCAAAAAGATGCAACAGGACAAATATTCTACAAATCAACTTTTTACCAAAAACATAATCAGGATAATTACCAGCATTTTGGTAAGTAAGAATAATCATTTCTCAGTAACTCTAACAGATTCTACTGGTATTTTCATACACTGGTCTATGTACATGTCCAGTGACTCCTCTGTGGTTTACTTCCGATCCTATTTTCTTTCCAACGGTCAAGTATGAGTGTTTATGAAGATGGTCATGAAGCTATACGTGCAGATTAGGATGAGACAAAAAAAAGAGTTTTTGGAAACTGGGCCAGTGTTAGAGTGAGTGTGTGAAAGAGCGGGGGAGGCTTTGGCCCACTCTAATTGATTATACCACTATCGACAGGGACCCAGAAAAACAGGCACTCCCTTTCCTCTTGATTGAATTAAACACCTTTTATGGGGTAAATCGATGGGACGGAGATGATAGGGGGGCAGATGACGGGGATAAAGGGAGAGGAGAGCCGAGTGTTATATGTGGAGGTGTCTTTAAGGTCTCACACACAAAACATGCATGTACATCCACACACACACTGAGCCATCCACAGACAGGTGAGAGGTCCAGTGCCATGTTGTAATTCAGGCAAATCAATGCTTTTAAAGCATTTAGCCGTGCCTGGTGATGAAGTACAGTCAGAATAGGCCCGCAAAGCAATATATGTCTCAGACCCGTATCAATCATAATTACAGAGCCGGCCCAGGACAGAGCAGTAAGTGGACGAGGGATGACTAGACTCCTCTATTCCATTCACTTTTTTATAGTTTGATCAAAGATGAATAGTAAAAAGGGGACGGTGCAGCAGACAGCAGTTGATATCCAATACAGAGGCGTATAATGTACCTGCTGTACATGTACTCAGAGTAGTCATATAGAAAACTCTAGTCTTCTCTTTAATGTTTCATCCCATGAAATTTACACTGACTGTCGACTTAATGACCTTTTTGGTGAAAACAATGTTCTTATTTCACATTTTTTAGTCCCATTAGTAGCCTCTCTGCAGTTCTGTCATTCCACCACTCGGTCCAGATGCAAACATCACAGATCTATAATAGATTACTATGAGGTTTTGCACATACAGTTAGAAAACACAGCACCTAGCTTTAATTATCTTATTTTACCAGTGTTTGTCTATTGTTTGTCTGTCTGTTCACAGTCCAGCATTCATAATTTTTGACAAATCATGCTGCATTTTAAATGTTTCTCGATGACACTAACTGCATACGATTAAATTCCAATAAAATTTGTTAAGTCGGGGGCTTTTTTATAATCTGTTCCATGTAGAACTCGTGTGATTGGCTTTTAATTTACAACATACATGTAGACATCTAACGCCACAACAAGTTGAACCTTAATAAAAAGTCAAAGGTCAGGGCCATTGTAGATAATGAAGATTATCAGTTTTATTTCAGAATATAATGGTATTTCTGGACTATTGTCTTCAAGAATGCAAATAAAAATAAAATCCAGACCAACTTTTCGAACATTGGTGTATTCAGTTTCAGTCGGTGGTGGTGCTCAGAGGAAAGGTTAAGGGATATGGCTGTCTTTGCAGAGTGTAGGCTGAGGTTTGCACTCTGAGTACTTTATAGTAGTTACTGACCTTTTCTTAGTTCCACCACAGGATAGAGTTTTTTTTTTTGTTTTTTTTTTAATACTGAAATCTGTTGCATTTATGGGTTTTAGTGCTAATTATTAACCCTTTGATGCATGAATTACAAAAACCTTAGTCAAGTTTTTTGTCCTTAGTGTTTTTATTCCTCTTTAGGCATGAAA
>JAQQZY010000027.1:17328519-17346278 GCA_030068375.1 Ostorhinchus rueppellii | reverse complement strand
GAGTGTCCACTGTGTTGGCTGATATGGAACTAAAACAACAAAACCCATGAATATAGAAGAAAACAGCTGCAGAATAGCTGTCCACTGTAGTGACCACTATGCATGAAAGGCTGAAATAGTACAAACCCTAACATACAGTCTGTAGTGTAGGTTTTAATTTTTGCCTGTGAACCACAAGGGAAACACATCTGACTGATGTCAGAAAACAACAAAACCACACCTCCCCAATCAAGTGACATCATTCCCTCAAAACTGGCTTAATCAATACAAACCAGGAGGCGGATCACGTTAAAAGTCAGCTGTCCTCTAATTAGCACATGCAGACCCGGCTCTCCGGGCCACTAGTTAGTACCAGGACAGTATGACCTCATGTTGCCACCGGGAGACCCCTGCCCACAGCCCGTCCTAATCAGCTACCCCGCCTGGACACGGAGTCCACTATGACCGTATTAGTCACCAACAGCACCCCACCACTGACCCCCACAAACCACCACACTAACTCCAGTCTGGATCAGCCAATCAACATTGCTGTCAACACTGGCCAAACCAATTAAAGTGTCTAATGAGCGTCTTATATAACACTAACATGGCCATTAAAGAGCGTTTAAAGAGAGTACAGGGGTATCGGGTGGAGGGCTGCGGGTTATGGTGTCATGCCTTATTAGTATTCAAGCAGCGTTTGGTTTCCATTAAGGCGGCGTTCATGAGCACCTCAGGTGTCTCCATAGATCCAGCACCGGGGCTGTATGATGATTCACACATCCAAGATTTTATAAACAGCTTTCACATCAATGAGAACAATCTCCCCTCATAAAGTACAAGTTCGATTTCATTTGCAAATACAGAGATCTGCAGGAAAAATAAATAAATAAATAAATAAATAAGAGTGTGCAGAATGTGTTTGGGAAAACAGTGACTTGACAGTATTACACAGGCACTCAGTTTAATACCCAGCCATAATATTGCTAAGGGAACAGGCCCAAGGCGCTACTCTCTTTTATTAGTCATTCACCGGGATTATGGACACATTGCTTCCATTACCTAAGAGAGGAGCAGAAGCCCTGTCCCCCTGGGGATGGCCAAATAACTCTCTCTCACACACAAACATTAACATACACTCTATGCCTTAAATAGATTTGAGTGCACAGATGTACACGTACAAGCACACACACTCCATCATGAAGACAAACACAGGCTTCTATGAGTATGAACCCATTTTACCAGCAGGATAATAGGATCAATATCGCATGTGAATAAATGGCAACTAAATAGATCCATAATAAAGTTGCAGAAAAACATTAGACTTACTTGATGACCTCTGTACCTGTGCATTTGATTTGTCTGATTGTTACACTGCCTCGGGTTACCGGCGGCTATGTTCCATGTTTGTGTTTATCTGCCGTCAGCTGTCTTTGTTCCATTCAAAGATGGATGGAGGGTGCAGTGGAAATTCTTCTGCTTTAAATCCAATACATGCACTTGCACAAATATGCAGCTGCCACCCTGCCATACTCAGACACACACACACATGTACATACACTGCACATACATTGTTTGTGTCAGTGTTGATGTGATGAGGCTGATGGATGGCAGTACAGAGATAAAGGATGGACAGATGAATTTGATTTGTTCTAGAGAAGCCAGACTATGAAGAGACGGGGCTTTCCATCACTGCATTACCACTGCAGCTGTGAATGCTTGTATCAGTAAAGTAAATCAATTACCAATCGATAGCATTCCTCAATTTGCATAAATCAGAGTGTTTTGAGTCACAACAGTCTCCCATTTGTTGTGCGTTTTTGTTTTTTTGTTTTGTTTTTTTTGTTTTTTGCTCTTCACCTTCAAGAGCTATGACCCATGTTTCATTACAGCTCCTCCTTGAGTTCAGTGTAACAATAAAGAACATCCGTCATGATATTCTCAATCTGTTCGGCAGAATAAAATGTTGCCATTGTACATTTTTGCAAACCACAGATACATATAATGTCAATGTAATTTGTCACTGAAGGATCGGCTGCTTTTGTACCTTTCCTTAAAAGGCTGCATGTGGTTGGGATGGATGTTGGATTTACAAAATCCAGGAGGGAGATCCACCAGAGAAAGCAGTTCACATCCAGGCCAAGAAAAGCACATTGGCCAGGATTAGGAAAAGATTGTGGTTTCACTTACATATGAATATACACCTTGTGAATCATTTTTTCTTTCTTGTGGACGTTTGCACTGATGTCCTCCTCTAACCCAAACTAAGTCCCACCAAACCACAAAAAGAGAGACCTGTTTTTTACTATAAAATCATGCAAAACAGTCAGTTCGACATATTAAGAAATCACTTCTTTAAAACTGTACAAGTTACAAACAAACGAGTCTCATGTAAAGCATGTTGTGGTTTTTTGTGACAGTGATAGAGACAATAGCAGATAAAATGAAACTGGAGCCTTTAATGATCCTTCTGAACAAAAAAAACAAATGTTTTGCAAATATCGGTCTCCATGCAGCCCTGCGATGAACTGGCGACTTGTCCAGGGTGTACCCCGCCTTCGCCCTAAGTAACTGGGATAGGCTCCATGTGACCCTAGTGAGGATAAAGCGGGTATAGAAGATGAATGAATGAGTCTCCATGTATGAGTTTCAGTTTTGTATCATATTTGATACATCAGGTCTCAGTGCTAAAAAGAATTATTTTTGAACAAACAAAAACGTAATATAACACAAAGATGTTTAACTAGAAAAGCACTCAGAGAGTGCAGACCTCCGCCAAGGTAGTGTTTGTACTTTCCTCCACTAGATGGCCCTGAATCACCTCATACTCATATGCAGTTCTGTGCCATCATACCCTATCTCTGAATGATAAAGAAACCTTTTAAAAAATTCCTGGATCCAGACGGTGATCCGGATCACCACAAAAAATTTAATCATGTGTTCCTCATCCCATTTCTAACAATTCCTGAAAATTTCATCCAAATCTGTTCTGAAATTTTCAAGTTATTTTGAACGCAATCAAACAAACAAACAAACAAACAGATAAACGCTGGCAAAAACATAACCTCCTTGGCAGAGGTAACAAATTGGTAATTCCTTTTCAAAATTGCCAAAGTTCTGCCTCCTTCCTCATAAATGACAATCATGTCGTGTCACTAGAAAGGCCTCTGGTGAATGAATTCCTCCCCACTGGTGTCACGTCTGTAAACAGACGTTAGTCTGTTTTTATGTTTGTCTTATCATTTCCTGTTTTATTTTGTTAAGCCTTCCCTCCTGTGTCATGTCCTCAGTCTTTACTTCCTGCTCCTCGTGTTTTCCCTCTATTCTTGATTACCCACCTGCGTCTAATTGTCTCCTTGTGTATTTAAGCCTCAGTTTGTCTTGTCCTCAGTGCGAGTTTGTAACCTCTTCTGAACAGTTCTTGCAAGCGTTTCGTCCTAGTGTTGTCTTCCGTGTTTGACTTGTTTTTTCCTACTGACCCTGACCCTGACCCTGAGCCTGATTGCCGATGACCCTTAAGACCCTAAACCTGTGTTTACGGACCTCTGAGTCTGCCTTTGCCCTGAACTGTTTTGATGCCTCGTGGATGGACCTGGTTTCTGCATTAAGCTCCTCTAAACGGTGTATGCTTCTGCCTCATCCTTGTCTGTATTTTTTCCTGCCAATCTGCCTTTCTGTTTTTGACCATCTGCCTTTCCCCTGGATTCCGTGATAGATTGTTTAACTACCTGGTTTATGACCTCCAGCCTGAACCCTGACCACGACTTCAGATTTCTCCTTCAAGACCCTGTAGAAGACCAGATTCAGTATTTAACTGACTGTGTTAATAAACTACATTTATCATCTTACTCTGATCCTCAGTGTCTTTCTCTGCATTTGGGTTCTCATCCAGAGTTCAGTCTTAACAAGTGGTGGATTATCTGTGTACATGTATCTAATTCTATACATAAGGTTTTTCAAGAAAAAAATATCACACTGATCATACAGAGGGCTTCAAAACTAATGTGTCAAATATGATACATTTGGTGTTACAGGGCTAATTGTACATACTATACCTCTGCAGTATTTCCCCTTAATTCCATAGACTGTGGTGAATTAATGTCTTTGTATGTAAATGTATAATGAGGCAGATATATTTTCACCTTCCAGCATAACTCTGAAGCATCTGTGTGAATCAAACTTGCAGCGTGTTTGAGTTCAGAAGTCAGACCAGGAGTTCAGGGGGGGTGTCTCAATTCTCCACTGCCTTTCATCATTTAGCACAGGAGCACATTACATAACTGTGGTTTAATATGGACCCAAACAAGATGCACGATCTAAAGTGGATAGAAATGTTGAATGTAGTTGTGGTTCAGAAAAGCTGAGATCATACGTACTGATGCTTTGCAGAAACATACAATATGAATATTTTATCATTATGGAGGAAGGCTCATTTGTTTTATGCAGTGGATATGAATGTGCCTCTGCTAGAAAGGAGAGGACAAAAAAAACAGAAAAAAGCATAAAGTGATGTGAGAAAATATAAATGTTTAAAAATAACCACACAATATAAGTGGCCTGGAGGAATTAATTTGTATGTATGTATGTATGTCTGTGTAGATGGATTGTGTTATCAGCCACTTTATAGACAACAAATATAAATAACAAGTGTAAATTCTCATCCCATAGACTAAAAACTAAGTAAAACCATTGAAAGCAGAAATTAAATGATGTGTTTCCCTTAGTTGGCCCAATGAAATCATGAGCGGAAATTCATGTTCGAACATCTGTCATTTAATAGAGTCAGGATGCATGAGCGAGGAAACACACGCTGGAGAAAGTAGCTGCCTGTTGACATCAATTCAGAGAATTAATGTGTCCCAACAAATCTTGTTGTTTTATTTCCACCAGTGCCTCCATTATGCGCTTTTAGTCATTAGGGCTGATACTTAATGATTGACACCCAGTTAAAGTGCACCTTCAGTGCATCACTTATCATGACCTGCTCACATGCACAGCACACGGTTACACACATGGAAGTATGTAAACACACGCGCACACACATATTAATATTTACTCTCTTAAACACACACAGCCAAGCACCTACTCTCCTAAACCCCAACGTGGGCATAAATTTCTCCAGCTGTGACTTAAAAGACAAATAGCCAATAAAAGTGCCAGGGGTGTTCACACATGCGTTTCTGGCACAATCAAATCAATTTCCTCTAAGTAGCCATAAACATGTTCTCTTTTAAAAGGTGTGAGAGGGGTCCCATTATCCGTGGGCCCCCTGGCCTGCTCCTCCACCCCAAAAGTCTCTCTGTAGGGGCCCACATCAAGGCTTAATCTATCTCAGTCCACTAGACCCATCTGTAGCTCGCAGACACTGAGAGATCAGGACCTTAGCCACGTCTGAGCCTTCTGATCAGAAGACTGCGTCCATTAATCAGTAGCAGGCAGAGCAGTGACAAAGAAATTGCCCAGCAGGGGGGTTAGAGTCCACCAAGATGTCTCGATCTTGTTCAAGGGCCCGTACTGTGTTTGAGGACAACAAGAACAAGACCAGGGCTGTGTTGTAGCTTAGGTTGTAGTTTAGCAGATATTAATCATCAGGAACTGCGGCTGAGTTTTGGACGTTATAGGTTCAAAGACTTCCTAAGTCCACAGAAGATCCTGTTTGGTCCCAAAGCTTCTTCAGCTAATGTTAGTTCTATTGTGATGCAGTTACTGTAGTGGCTTCAGGGGAGGTGCTGAGATAACAATTACCGCGGTTGTCCTTCCCATGGTGAATGATTGTAATTGTAATTGACTATAACCACTTTTTGCATATAAACCCTCATGTAAAACATTCCACCCCCACCTTGCAGACGCTCTGTCACCCCTCTTTGCTCTATCTCCACTGTCTGTAAAACCTTGGGCCTCCAAGCTTACACTCATGGGAGTTGACACTCAGCTCCTACAAATCCAGTTAATATTCAATGGCTCATTAAAGATTGATTGTGAGCAGTAAAGTGGGAAATCACACACACACACCACACACACACACACACACGCACGCACACACACACACACACACACACACACACACACACACTGTATAAGAACACACAATCCTGCCCTTTTCTTGTAATTGTGCTTTATGGAGGAGCTTTGGTCCTGGTGTTCCCCTGACCCTTGTTAGTGAAGGTGAGGGATGTATGGCCCTGCATGGTGGGTCTGACCCGGCTCAGTTGGACCTGTACCTATCCAGGCTGTAAACGCCAGACCAGAGCAATCAAGCAAAGGATTGCCCCCCTGAGAGAGGAGTTCATTTCTGCTGCTGAAATATTTAGGAGTCTGAGTATGCCCTAAGAGACTAGAAGTAGCAAATCTGAGACTCAGCCCTGTGTATATGCTGTGGAGATAATCCCTGCACATCCCAGTCTAAAACAAATTAGACCCAGCATTATGTCAAACATGTCCCTTCGATATGTTTATCTTCATTCAAAAGGAGTGAAAGTGTTGTTTTTATTCGGATATATTGCTTTTATTTTCGGCTTCTGTTTTAAATTTCTTGGTTTGTCTGTTTTGGTTTCTCCATCTCCCCTTTTCTGCGCTTTCTGCCTCTCACTCTACCTGACCTACGTGACCCTGCCAGTTTCCCAGGAGTCCCTGGCCTAGGCAACGCCACAAACACAATTTCCGTAATGTCATTTGCAGCATGGATGAAGGAGAGAAAGTCCTGGCTGTCAAAACCACCTCAACGCTGCGGCGAAGAAAACACGACCCGACACATGACAGATTCTTAGGTTTGTACAAATGGACAGCTCCCCAGCTCCCCTCCTTCTCACTTCAAACCTTTCACCTCCTCCCTTTGCACCACCTTATTCCTCTTTGGCCATTACTCTTTTTTTTTTTTTTCCTACCTTCCCCACACCCAACCACTTTCCATGTCTAACCCCCCTAAGCCTGTGTCACTGCCTCCCTCTCTCTCATGTCAAATGGACAGAAATTACTGCATTATTAAGTGTGAGCAGAGGGCCAAGTCATCTCATCAAATCTAATCAAATCATGTTGTCCTGTGACTCCCGCTCTCATGCACAAATATAGTCTTAAATGAGGAATTAAGTTAAACTGTTTTCTAATCCTCGTTGTGTTTAATTCTATAACATTCACAGTCAATCAAGCGTGCAGTGTTATTTATTATGGAAAGTTCATTTATGAGTAAAAATGCACATAAAAGGAGCAGATTATTGTTGAGTGTGTTATTTTATATGTGCTGTTCTTCATGATGCTTTATTACCTTTCTTCAGCTTTCACCTCCTGCCTCCGGCCTCATAAAGAAAGGTAGGACCCTCTCAATCATTTGGCCAATCAATGAAGATGATTGGACCAGTGAACAGGAACACATTGGGTTAACACCTCCAACCTGCTCTGCACCTGATCTGACCCGCAGCCACCCGGAATGTGCTCACATCCCATTTGTCACTGCAGTTTTTCCTGGAACAGGGGGATAAGATTGAATGGGCCGCCATGGAAATATGATTTTCAGTACGCATTGTTAACTCACCAGGGAGAGGCTTTTGCCAAATTCTATCAAAGTGTGCAACTGTGTATTAAATGACTATCAAAAGGCCAGCCATCATTTTTCATGCCGTAACCATGGTGTGCCCCAGGACTAACCCCGCTATAATCACAAAGAAGGCTACTGCTATTGATCCACCGTGAAAATGTGTTGACAGTGGCACGGACAAACAGAGGCGAGACAGTCGGGAGTGTTGAATATGAAGCCGGGGTTAGTATATTAGAGGACGGCGTGGCGCGTGTGGAGGGCTGGGTTAATACGACCATTTACTGGGTGTACAGATGAGAGTTTCTTTCTTCCCACGCTACGGCCAAAAGTTTGCTGCTTTTCCATAGCGATCCATATGGAAGCAGGTGGGCGCAGGGCCATGAGTGGGCGTGAGGAGGTCCCAGTGGGCGGCAGGTCATGGATCTGGAAACATCAAAATCTCCCACAGCAGAGAATGCTGGTTGAATACTGGCGTTCAGTGTGTAGGAAGGGACCTGGTTAAAGTTTAACCAGCCCCATCCTGTTCTCCATAACCTTCCATCAGCCAGCCAGAGCCGGCCCCGGCCCCAGCGCCGCGGCCTCCACCCCCACTGACCCCCACCCTGTTAGGGACAGAAGTGATGGATCGCCGCTGTCATTGTGCCCTGTGAGGGGACCATTGCAAAGAAGGACCCAGACTCCTTGTTAATCTGACCCTCTGAGCCAGAGTGGACAACGTAACACATTATGACAACCCCCCCCACACTCCCAAAAGCAAAAAACACCCCACCACATGGCATATAACTAAACTCACCCGCCTACACATGAGCCGCGGCACTCTCTGTTCCTTTTTATTCAGCCTATTTTCACCCCCAGCCCCCATAAACCATGACAGGAATTCTTCAGAAGCCGAGCACATTTGGTGAGGAGTATAAAAAGAACAGAGAAAGTTGGGCAGAAAGAGAAAAATGAGAGGTGGAGGGGAGAGACGGCGAGCAGCTGTGTGGAGTGACAGGACGCAGTGCAGATGAGTAATGGAGCTGGATGAACCCGTGATATTGACGAGTGATCAGTCATGTACTGATGCCATCTCTACCCTGAACCGTGTGTTCACTGGCAAAGACTGTTTCAGTGTAACTGCTGTTTTTTTTTCCCTGTTTTGACTGTAAGAAAAAGATACATTAGCCCAATAAGTTACAAAAATAACACGTGCAGAAAAAACAAAAACAATAGACTAAACAAACTTTAGACTGCAAAGTCCTTTGGGTTTTATCCTAGTTTATTTATTTCATGAATATCTTTTGTCCGTATGATGACATTTAAACTTGTTCCAGTTTTTTCTTCACAGGCATGAAGTTTTCAGTGCAGAGGAAATGTATAGAACTGGTACTTTAGATAACATGTTTTACAGATTAATACATTAGGAGCAACTATATAGATATATCTAAATGTAAAACTGAAGAGCAACAATGATAAACAGTGATAATGATCAACTCTTTGTGTTCTTTTAAAGACAAGAAAATGAAAAGCAAAGCATAATTGAAGAGTGAAATGTCCTTTAAATGATGACAAAAGGAAAAATCATGCTAATTTGTAATGACCCTCCTTGGGATTATTATGGGTTTCTCTTGGGTGAGGTGGCAACGTTAATTTTACTGGTTTGTTAAGGGAACAGGATGTCAAGCCCTCGTAAGGAAATGTAATGATACGAAGGACATGGGTCAAGTTTACCATTTGGAAGAAAAAAAATCTTGAATCTGTTTTCCTCCGTTCTGTGACAGTGAGGTCAGAGCTCCACCCATCTGGGTCGAAACTGGAGACGTGTGGTGTCAGTAGGTGATGGCGAGGGCCACCCTACGGCCCGGGTCCAGGGACTTGATCACGGATGGACATGTGCATATGTGCGTGTGTGTGTGTGGGTGGAGGGGTTGACACGCACACGCGCTGCACCTCTCTCAGCTGACTCTGAGAATATGTTTGCGTGGGACAAGTCCACCAAGACCCATCCATCAACCGGGTCCAAATACGCCCTGCGCCACTGTTGACATGGGGTTAACAACTTGACACTGACAGAGGTGGGCGAGGCCTGCGGCAGAATGGAGACTGAGACAGAGAGAGAGATGGATTGGACTGTGATCGACATTCAATTTGAATTATTGCAAATATTTCCATTTAGCAGAAAATTGAGTACATTATCAACTGTACACGCTGCTGGACAAGTGACAGTGATTTTCCCAGCGTGTTGTACATTGGTTTGATCAAATCTGTTTGCACTTAAACTGTTTGCAGTGACTGTTTGGTGCAACAGAAAGTGAAACAAGTACCGTGCGTCTTCTGCAAACCTTTTCCATCCTTCAAAGTATTACCTTAAGTCTAAAGAGACAAGCTTGTCAAGTTTGCAGCCAGTGATGAGTTATGTTAGACTTGTTCATGAAGACATTAAACTTCCTTCCTCTCAGTAATTACCATGCATTATTACACATTAAACATGCACTAATGTACAAGTGATCAATTCTGTGGTAAGACAACAACCAGAAAGTGATTAAAAACTTTTAAGGTGCATTGATTTAAAAACTACTTTGTGGGCTATGTGGAAAAAACAGGAGCTGCGCATAAAGTTGTAAATCAGCGCAGATGTACAGGTCAGGATGTCGGGAACATTCATGTCCAATAGAAGCCGAGAATGTAAAGTAAATCTCTGAGTGGTTGTGGCAGGGTTGCAGGTGGAGGAAAGCGCAAGGGAAATGTAGCGTAATCTCAGCCTCAGCCATGCTATCGGCTGGGCTTTTTAACACAGGGGCCAATTTAATTGCACTTAAAGCAGAATGGCAGAACATCAATCTTGATGAGTGGATCTGCATCACAGTTCTCCCAGGCCAATCTATCACTATCTGTGCCTCTGGGTAGCCTCCCCCAACACTAACACACTCATACATGCCCATACTCCCTCCCCGTCCCATCTGTACGTTCCCATCATGGTCTGCTTTTTGTTTTACAATACCAGAATTCTATGAGTCTAGTTTTAGGATGTTTTGTTTCTATTCAGACCATTTATAACAAGAGGAACTTATTAGGATCATCCACCTACAAAATATTAGTACTACTACTGCTGTTATTACTATTAGATACTCAGCTGTTTTACTTTGTTTAGATGAATCATAACACAGAGTTCATACATCTTTCCAATAAATTGCCAAACACCACTACTTTTCACCGTTTTGTTTGTTGAAATTTAACCCCTTGATGCCTATTGATGCAAATTCACATCAAACACCACCCCCCGCTCCAAAATGCAACCAAAATACTATCTACTTCAAAGAAAAAAACTCAAATCAAAATTTTTTTGCCACAATTGGAAATCGATTCAGGCGTTAAGGGGTTAAACCGTTTTCCCTTTTTTTCTCTTTTTTACAACTTCTGCTTTAAATGATACTAGGCCTGTCAAAATTAACACATTAACGCAGATTAATCCATCAACATAATTAATCTGGTTAAAAATTTTAAGGTAAATAACCCATCTGCAGTGCAGAATGACTCTGAACGTCTCTGGTGACACATCAGGGGCAGTTTGTCCAAGTAGACTTAGTGTCGAGCAAATGGGCAGGTGGTTCGGTAGTGACAGGCAGCAGGACCAACCCATAAAGATGGAAGACAATGAACAGCACGTTGGCCCTTTGGATGGAAATATGAGGACAGAAAAAAAAAAACGAGCAACAGTCGACCGACAAAGTATTATGCACACTTTACAGGACAGAGTTTTCTTTTCACCAAAGCACTTCCAGTTTAAAATACCACATTAACATGAAGCGTGCGTTAGTCTGGGATCCTGCTCGCCCTTCAGCTAATGCGTCACCCAGCTTGTGACAAACATGTGAAGTGCATATATAGTCCTGTCTTCCTTGAGTCTGTTTACTCATGCAAAAATGAAACATGATTAATATAGATTAAAAATGAATAATATTTAATGAGGACTGATCAAAATTAATCCACAGCAAGCCTGTGATTAATCATTTGGCAGCACAAAATTATGCACTGAATTATGCACTGAAAAAAGCTGTTTAAATATTACACAAGTCCAATATACAGTAGTCCAAATAGTCTTTCCATGTAGTCATTTTTCTTTTGTTTGCTTTTTTTTTGTTAGTAATTAATTTTCAATCATGAAGGAAGTGTGTGTGTGTATATATATGTGTATGTGTGTGTGTATGTATGTATATATATATATATGTGTGTGTGTGTGTGTGTGTGTGTGTGTGTGTGTGTCTGTGTGTATATATGTATATATATATGTGTGTGTGTGTGTGTGCATGTACACACACACCTATTTTCTATTATCTATCTATTTATTATCTATAGATAGACAGATGAGAAGACATAAAAATATTTTAGTCCAAGTACATATCCATATACATCCTAATACATATATTTTGAAATACACATCAAACAGATACACATCTACATGGATGTCAGTTTCTGAAATATCAAGACTACAATAACTATATAGAAAAGAAAAAAACATTATGGTACAAAAAGAAAACCTTAGTTTAAAAATGTGGAAAGAAACCAATACAAGCTCACATTGTAAGTGCCAAGTAATGGTAAAGCACCTGTGAAGAAACCTCCACACACAGATCATACTGTCTTCTTATTTGCATCTTTTCTTGATGTGTGTTGCTCGGCTCTTGTTAGGACTCAGTTTAGGTTGGGATGTTGTGTTTTCAGGCTGCATTTGCAGACAGCACTCAGAAGTCATTTAAAAGCAGGCATATATTGCTTTTTAATAGTGAAATAAAGGTAGAGGAAGGAAATGCAGGCACTAAAGCTAAGCCGATGGCTCTGTGGTTAGAGAACAGTAACTACCTCCTGTGCTATATGCGTCTTGAACTCTTAGCGGCCATGAGACACTTAAATACAGAGAGCACTGGCCTCATCAAGGCCATAAAGCATAAAGAGGACTTATCTAGCGTTGAAAGCTAGGGACAGAGCCTATAGAGGAGTAATGATCCCTTAATGTGGTGGCCTCTCTTTCTCAACCTCTTTCTGTCTCCCCCTCCTCCTACCCCCAACTCCTACATTAGCAGGGATAATAAATGAGACTCTGGCATTACAAGCATAAACTTTTTATGACCCACCTAACCAGCCTTATCAAATGTGGATGTGATTAGTGCACCAGGTGACAGATGGAGAGATGGATGGACAGGGGTGAAGGAAAGGATGGAACGCAAGGAGAGGAAACTCGCATGCACACACACGTGGATGTGTGTGATTAATTATTTGATACTATGTACTGGAAGTAATGATGAGTGTGGACAAGAAGGAGGAAGTGAGAAAATAAAGGATGAGGGGGTAAAAAATGAGAGTAGAATGAGGGAGGTGAGGAGTGGGAGGATGGGAGTGTCTTGGGTTAGCTGTTCTGAATGGGATGTAAGATGGAGTGGACAGGCTGTATGGGCCTGCTGAAAGGCGCCTTTCTCCTCTACATGATAACTTTGATCCCTCCTGTTTCCACAAACCAGTCAGCAATATTGTTAAGCAGCAGTGGGTTAATACTTTAACCAGGTCCTGGAGTGGAAATAGAGAGGGGTGGGGGGGTGGGGGGGTGGACCCATCTCCTCCTCGTCTACTCTTCAATACTGTATCCCCTGATCCTTCACTTCCTGTTTTCTGTATCCAGTTAAACTGTTCAGTCTGAGGAACGGCAAAACAGAGCATTACATCAAATTATTCTCAACTACAAATGATATGACTTGAATGTAGAGGAAGAAAATATAGAGTTTAAGTAGAAAATGCAATTAAATACTTGCAAAATATAGGCATAAAAATACAATCGTGATATGTAAAAGATAAATGTGATAAAGGTTCAATATTTCATCCTTCATAAAGGTACTACTTGGCAAATAGTGTCTTTTTACAAGTTTAGAGAAAATTCCAAATCTATACACCTATCTGTTTGTATTGTTTTGTATTATCATAAATAACAGAAATAGTATTTTGTCATTTTCAGTGGGTTTGCTCCTTCAGTTATTTCCAGCAGTGCACCTGTCTGCAGACATGCCGAACTTAAAGAGGTTTATCCAACAGTCACTCCTCTTCCATTTTAGCTCTATGACTGATAGCACGGATGCATGCTAAACATGGATGACATGTAGCCTTTGTTCTGCCTCATTACCGAACGGTCCAAGTATGAAGAGATCAGATTAAAGATAATTAAAATGACAAAAACACACCATCATTCCTAATGCGGCTGTAATGACGGCCTAAGTGTAGCTGAACGCCAGCCCCCTCGGCTCATCCCTCTGTGCTGTTCAGCTGTGGATATAGAATCATTAACCTGGCTCTGTGAGTAGGATGTGCTGACAGAACACTCTGCCATTGTGCTTCCTGTCATCTTCAGGAAATCAGGGCTTCCCCCTGCTGTCGAGGTAAAGCACCACTGGGATGATGGGCTGTGCCAATTTATCTCCTCATTCCAAGTTTCATTTTGTTCATCTCTTTTATGTGTTCCTTCTGCTTTTTTTTTTTAATCTAATTTTGTGTGTATCCTTTTGCAAATTTCTGCTCGTGATGGCACATAATCAAAAGAGTAAACAGCACCTAAAACTTTTAATTATGGTATGTGGAAATTCTTCACTTTTCAAGCACAAAAATGAAAAATTCCAATAAAACTACACGGCAAAGCTCAGATTCCTACAGTTAGAGGAAACAGTCTCAAGAGTATTTTCCTTTTCTAACCAATAATTGCCAAATCCTTTAAGAGTGCAAAGTGTTGTCACATGCTCCTGTTATTTTTGACCACCTGTGTGTGTGTGTGTGTGTGTGTGTGTGTGTGTGTGTGCGCGCACGCCCTAATGCAAGTGATGGAGTGGGTATCCTCTGTCATGAGCAGCGCAGAGTTGACGCTTCCTTTACATGGCAGCTGCAAGGCTCCAGTGATGTATCAGAGTCAGCAGAAGCATTAATCTGAACTGGGGTTAATCATTGCTCCGGGAACACAGAAGAGATAGAGGCTGCCTGGGGAGAAGTCAGCCAGGCGAGTGGGCGGCTTCACCGCAGGAGGCCTGCACATCTACAGTAAAGGAATGCTTGGAGGGATACATAACCACTTGTCTGTTTATCTCCCTGTGCAACTATCAGCCATGTAAAAGGTTCTCTGCAGGTTTATATGTGTACACTTAGGTGTGTCTGAGAGGTCACAGAGTGGGGGCTGATGGGACAGCAATGTAATCCCCTGAAATGGACGGACATCCGAAATGTGGGCAATGTGAAGCCGGATCTGTACTGTGTCTACTCAGCAGTACCTATTCACTCCCCTGAGCTGGGGAGTTAATTATTCAAAAGAGAGCCGAGGAAAGAGGCCATACGTAGGCCTGAGTGACAACAGAGAGACACACACACACACAGACCACTGAAAATTATGGAAAAAGTGACCACAGCATGAAGGAGGTATGGAGCAAAAGTCTGAGAAGATAATAAGAGGACAAATTGTTTCCATAAGGGAAAACAGTTTTTAGAAAATTGAGCATGAAATCCCGTTTCGTTATTACAGCTGGAGTAACAGCAGCCGGGTAGGAGCCTTTGCACGGACTTCCTCCTGCTCTCCTCTGTCCATCCATCCTCCTCTCCTTTCTGTACTCATCCCTCTGGGACGGTTCTTCCCTGTGACCTGCCGTCACCACCATCACAGCTGCCGACATGAAAGTCCAGGATGCTCTCTTCAAGAAGCACACGGGAGGACACGAAGGAAACACACGAACCAACAAATAAGTACATGCACTCGCCTGCGTGGACACACACTCGCACATGCACAGATGCCTGAAAGAATGTCAGAAATGCCAGTAGGAAGGATGAGGGGCAATGGGAATACAAAGAGGTCCATCTCCTCAGAGAAGAGGGAAAACAGGGTAATAAAACCGTCATGTCAAGCCAAGAATCTGCTGATGGCACACATACATATACGCAAGTTCAGAAGACAAAAGAGAATCTGTCAAACAGATAAAGCCATCACTTCTCCTTTTCATTCCTGGTTTTGTCCAGAGGCGTCCCCCTTTCACCTCCCCTCTGCCCTGCCAGCACTTGTCAGGCAAGAGAGTCATTAATGTTTAGCTGGGCAGTGATGGCAGCGCTGACAGCACTCATCTGTCTAAGAAGACAAGATGAGAGAGGGACAGCCCATCAAAGGATGCCACTTTGAGAGTGAGAGGGAAAAAATGAGGAGGGAAAAAAGCAAAAGACTGGACAGACAGGAAAGGGACCCATCCTTCTCTTCAAAGTTAAAGGTTACGTCACCAAGGTGGGCTATAAAATAATGCTATTGTCATCTCCATCCTCCCCTCCTTTTCTGTCTTTTCCATCCATCCACCTACACAGCCCCCATCTCCCCACCCCTCCACTCCCCTCCATGTGCTTGTCAGCACTTTGATTCAGTACCTGCAGGTTAGTTACTCATTGAGCCGAGGAGGGACTGGAGCCAGTGGAGGTGTATGGACAACTGTCTATGGGCAGCGACTGCTGGTGGTTGGGGGCTGCTTTTGGATTGACAGATCTGCCTGCGTCGTTCATTCCCTCCTGTAAAGACACACGACACAAAGCACAGGAAGTGGAGGGAGGGAAATAGCTGTGAATATGAATGGTGCACTGCAGGGGCGGTTAATAATTGGGAAATGTTGGAGTATTAATCTGAGAGACAAGGTGATGTGAGCCGCTTTTGTTTCAGACTCTTCAAACTCTTCAGCCTTTACTATATTTACTCTACCCTTAAAACTTCTCCGAGTGGTTCCTCTCAGTCAATCATAGTAACATCTCAGTCAAAGCCTATACTCGATTCTTCTACTGCAAGAGCGTCAAACTCATTTTAGTTCAGGGGCCACATACAGTGTAATATGACCTGAACTGGGCCAGAGCAGTAAAATAATAACCTACAAAAAAACCTCAACTCCAAAGTTTTCTCTGTTTTGAGTGAAAAAAGTAAAATGACATTATAAAAATGTTTACATCTACAAACTATCCTTTAAAAACCATAAAGCATGAAAAAAAAAATTATTAAGAAAAAAAGTGCAATTTTAACGGTATTGTGTGTCAGCTTCTCATGAATCTACAAAAACACAAAACATCGAATAAAACACAGAATATCAGTAAAATGACACTGATTTCTGTTGAAATATTTCAGGTTGTTCATATTTGTTCAGGTTATTCACATAATTTGTAAAAAAGATACTTTGTAAATGTAAAGATTTTAAGTATAATTTTACTTTTTTACACAAAAACAAAGGCAAACTGAATCAAATGTCTGTGTGTGACCCCTGAACTGCATGACTTGAACGTCCTTGACTGTTCATATCTTCAGTGTCATTTTGTATTTCACTAACTTATCCTGCCGGCCAGATCGGACCCTTTGGCGAGCTGGATTTGGCCCTTGAGCCGCATGTTTGACATCTGTGTTCTTCTGATCCCACAATATGATTATGATGTATGTTTTGCTTCTTTTTATCAACTGCTCATTGGATATTGTAACTGACTGATGGCGGTAACAAATATCTGAACCAGATTTCGTGCTTTTACAGCACAGGTGTCAAACATGCCAAATCCGGCCCGCCATAAGGTCCAATCCGACCCCTGGGATGAATTTGTGAAATGCAAAAATTACACTGAAAATATTAACAATCAAGGATGTTCAAATCATTTTGGATCAATTCAATTTAAAAACAATCAGACCAGGAAGTGTATTCTTTTGAACTGGATTACAGACAAAGTACTAAAAGCCAGTGGCATCGGACAGTACTTGAATATGTGTCCTTGGATTATTTAACCAGCAGAGATCACGTGTTTCACAAAACGTGGGACCCTTTTATGTCACCCACTGGTCTGGACATTTCTGCTATCTTTCATAGAGGCGTAATGTGAACTCATGCATCTGATGACATCACAGTTTCATATTGACTGGCTCTGAGTTTTATCACCTGTTTTTGATCTGAGACGGAATGTTCTGTTTTCTTGTTTTGTTCCCTTTCTTTTCTATAAACAAAAAAACAATAAACATATATTGGGAAAAAAAGATCAGACCAGTAAAATACTATTATAATAACCTATAAATAATGAAAACTGCTCATTTTTCTCTTTTTTGTAGTATAAAAAAAAGAGAAAAATTACATAAAATTGACAGTTACGGACTAGCCTTTTCCAAAAAAAAAAAAAAAAAAAAGAATAACCTGAAATCTCTTAATTACCTCCGCCAAGGCGGTTATGTTTTTGCCTGCGTTTGCCGGTTTGTTTA
>JAQQZY010000027.1:17317270-17328419 GCA_030068375.1 Ostorhinchus rueppellii | reverse complement strand
TTATATTATTTTACTGGTCCGGCCCACTTTATACCATATTAGGCTGTATGTGGAACTGAACTAAAATGAGTTTGACACCCCTGGTTTACAATGGAAAGACAGTCATTATTATTTTTTTTTCCCACTATCTGTGTATAATCATTGTGATAGTCGCCCCTGCTACATGAAACAAAAATAACCTCCAGTAGCAACACCACACCTCCACCCTGAAAATGTCCGAACTTGACAAAGACACATATCTGATCATCATCTTACTACCATGACATGACTTTTCTTCCAATTATTTTGTAAATACATAGTCACAGCATCCTCAGTGTCACTCATTGTTGCCTCAAAACAACCCAGATAACCGTTAGCCTTTTCCAGAGCAGTAGTGGAGTGTACCAGACCTATCTACAGCACTATCAAACGGTGGAGATCTATGCAGTCTGGCCAATTTCTTTTCTTCTTATGTGACAGTTTCCATTCTAAGTTCTGAAATAGCCTTGGACTTTCCAGCGGTGAAGAACAATTCCAGCCCCTGCACCATTTTTGATGGATCTACTCCAAATGTTTCTGTCCTTGGCCTTTATCCTCCCTTTTCACTGAGTTTCATGAAATTTGGTGCAGCAGTTTTGACGTCCAAACAGGAGCGATCACATATTTGTATCGTTGGCGGACGCAATAACGCCATTAAGCTCACTGCAAAAAGTAAAACACTGAATCACCTCCAAATGTTTTCTTCAATAGGTCACACATAAAAAAAATCAGTTGAGCGAACCAAATGAAACGACATTAAATTACATTGAATGTCATTTCATTTGGCTCACTCACTGTGTGACCTATTGAAGAAAATGTTTTTTAAGTTGATTCATTGTTTTACTTTTTACAGTGCTGTTAGCCTATTCACTTTGAAGCTTTGATGGACCTGTAGTGAAACCCATAAATCAGGGCTTCTCCATATGAACATCTCAGATTACTAATCTAATTCATTTCTGTAAATTTTGTTGCATTTCAAGTCACTATCGTCTCATCGATGATCTTCTTTCCAGCACGATTCGACTTGTATTGAAACATTCTGGGTGTTTTTCTAGAAGTATTTGTGTGTTTGTGTGCCTGCCAAATATTTAACGGAGTGTTGTGTTTCCCTCCATCTTTCCAGATACGTCAGAAGTTAATGGAGAAGGTGCTTTGACTGCCGTGACAAGTTAAGTAGAGGGAGTGGGACCATTGTCTACCAAATCAGCTGTCAGTGTGTTTCTGCTGTCAGCAGTTTGACTCACTACCTGCCTGGTTAATCATCGAGCCGCTCCAAGCTGCGAGCTGCTGGAGGTGTATGGCCCACCGTCACGGACCCCCATCATCACCACAACAGGACAACATCTGATTGACAGATTAGCAAGCACTGGCGCTTTTTCAAAGAAAGACGGGGGAAAGCAGGGTGGAGAGAAGTGATTGGAATTGAAGTGGACTCGATGAGGAGGTATGAAGAGGAGGAGGTGTGTGTTTGTGTGGGTAGATGCTGTGGAGGAGTAAGGGTTAACAGGTCTCCTCTATTGTATGTGTGATGAGAAACATAAAGATCTAAGGTTTTGCAGGAAAACTTTTTCCTTCTAAAAAGCAGAATCGACAGGTAAAGTTCTAGTAGGTGTAAAGCCTCATGAATATTTTGTAAGAAGAAGATAGGCAGCCAAAATACCGAGATTGCATTTAATTTTTAACCATTAGACGTGAAAAAAAAGGGAAAAAATATCAAAGTTTTAACAGCATATAGAATGTTTTCCCTCAGGGCAGGCTAAGGAAGGATGGAGACGAATGGGGAGGTTTCTTTGGAAAGTGAAATTGCCTCCCCTATTGGACGTTAAAGCTGCTACAACCAACATTTGTCCCCCCACTCCCTGATAAGGTTATCCCCACGCTAGTCCTCTCCCCCTCCTCTGATTCCCTCATGCACGCCCACTGAGGTTTGATTTCAAATGGAAAAATTAATGGGAGAATAATAGCCTTGGGCCTCGCTCTCTTCCACACACATCTTAGTTGGTCTATAGGGGTGCAGAGAGGGGGAATAAGATTTAGATCCATTCGCCGCACTTGGCCTGTTATTCCATTGTGACACAGACACACTAGTGCATGAGCGTATACCCACCTACCCACTCACGTACACCAGGGAGTTTACCCCCCACCCCCTTCGTTCACACCTTAGAGGGCTTAACTTTCAAATATTAGTACAGTGGCTGTGCGGATTTCAAATAAATAAATAAATGAGGAAGCAATGATTAGCAATTCTCCCGATAGTTATATCAATGTGTCTTGTGTTCATTTTCACTTCCAGGAGAATATTTCTGCAGAAACAGGGATTTTGAGAACTTTCGAAGAGAAGTCCCAAAACTGTTGTGGGGGGTTTTTCTTTTTTTTTTTTTCTTTCTTTTTTTTTTTTTCAATTAAAAAGGATGTCAAAATCTTATACTTGGGGAAAATATATAAAGTACAGACTATTATGTATTTGATTAAATAGGGTTGGATTCACAACTAGAAAATACACAGGATTCTGTTAAAAAGGAAGGATACATCATCACATCCACATTACTTTTTTTACACATTACTTTTATACTTTTATGCTTTTTACATTTTTGTATATTGATATTTTACTGCTCTTATATATGTGAGAATATGTGTATGTGTAGGTATGTATGTGTACGTATGTAGGCATGCGTATATCTATACATGTATGTATGTATGTGTGTGGATGTATATATGCATATATATGTCTGCGGTGTGTGAGTATGTATGTAGAAATATGATATTTTATACAAATCTTATATATTTTCTTATATTTTATTATTGCACCTTGGGACGACTGCACCCCCCCAGTTTCATTACTTGTGCAATGACAATAAAGACATTCTATTCTATTCTATTCTATTCTATTCTATTCTATTCTATTCTATTCTATTCTATTCTATATAACTGGCAGGGCTCAGGTCATAAAGGACACAAAAATAGACACATATGCACACACACAATATGCAAGTTTCACTTCAGCTGATACAGGGCCCAGTTGGTTGCAGGCATTATTAAATCAAAGTTAAGTAGTCGCTGCTGTTAGGCTACCAACACAAGGAGGGTGTGTGTGTGTCTGGCTGGGGTAGGGGGCCGGTTGTTAAGAGTTTAAAAGCGGAAGAGGAGTTGGTGTAGAACTAGTATTGATGTCGGGGAAGCCCACTGGCGCTTTGTGTTCAAACATTTGAGAGGACCGACCTGCCGAGCAGCAGCGCCCGGGCTGCAGGATTCCCGCTCTTCCTGTTTCTCCTGACTTTGAGGAATTTTATGGTGAACGTACTCCCAGTGCTCTTCTCACATGCCCCACACCTCATCACAGATACCTGCCTCAGCAAAAACTAGAGAGAGATACACGCAAAGAGAGAGAACTTTCCAGGCATTTGAGGAGTTTCTACTGCATCTCCTGTCACTTCTTCTGTGAATTAGAGAAAATATTACAAAATAATTTTATGTCACATTTACACTCTTTTTTTTTCTCCATTAGAGCTTCCACAGACATGTTAGCCGGCTACAGGTCTGTTCTGGTTTGACTGTCTCTGAGCTATAAAACCTTCACTGCAAAAAAATGATCTGCTTCTGTTACATCTAAACCAAAAGGGTTTGAAACCGCTTCAAGCACAGGTGTCAAACATGTGGCCCACATACCAAAACCGGCCCACTAAAGGGTCCAATCTGGCCCGGGGGATGAATTTGTGAAATGCAAAAATTACACTGAAGATATTAACAATCAGTGGTGTCAAAGACCATTTATTTCAGGTTCCAGGCATACAGACCAATCCGATCTATTTGAGAACAATTTGAATAAATGATAAACAATGACAACCCTAAAATGTTCTCTTTGTTTTAGTGTAAAAAAGTAAAATTACTTGAAAATGTTTATCTTTAAAAACGATCCTTTCATAAAAAATGTGAATAACTCAAACACTGTAAAAAGTAAAACACTGAATCAACTTCCAAATTTTTCTTCAATAGGTCACACATAAAAAAATTAGTTGAGTGAACCAAATTAAATTAAAATAATGTAATTTAATTTGGTTCACTCAACTAATTTTTTTATGTGTGACCTATTGAAGGAAATTTGTAAGTTGATTTTTACAGTGAATAAATAGGAACAAGCTGCAATGTCGTAAGAGAAGAAAGTATAATTTTAACAGTATTACACCTTTGTTTATGTTGGAATGCACATGTGTAAATGATAAACCGATGCATCTTCTATTGTTAAAATTGCACTTATTTTTCTTAAAACCTTTCAGGTTGTTAATGTTATTCACATTTTAAGGAAACTTTGTAAATGTAAACATTCTTAGAATGTAATTTTTTTTTTTTCGCTCTCCCACATCTTTACTTGAGACCATAATGGGTTGAATGTGACCCCCAAAGGAACATGACTTTGACACCTCTGGCTTAAAGTGTCAGCTAAAAATCTTACACCAACTAAGCCAGAGAGGATTTTTTTCCTTCATGTTTGCATGATTTCCTGTCCTTAACTCATGAATCACCATAGTGTGATTATATCAATACAAATACCATCAAATCCAATCCTAACCTTAAACTGGTCTATATGGATTTTTTTAAAAATTATTTTGACTATGAAAAGGTTAAAAAAATATGCTGTGAGTGAATCCTTTTACCAGTTTTTCCAGAGCACATAGAACTTTCCAAATCTAGCAGTCATTTACAATTTACTGCATATTACAATACTGCTAAAATGCCTATTTCTTCAACTTCTAGTACAGGCGTCAGTGAAATTGCTGTAATGACCCAATAAAGCCTATAAAGCACTATGTCTCAGGTTTCAGAAACTGTTGGAATTTTTCCAATTACACAAACAGTGAAAAAGTTACAGCCATCCAAACGGCATATGCACTGGCTGTGTCAGTGGTGACACATCAGGTTTTAAAGGGTTCACACCACTAGGACGTACGGAGCATTTCAATCACTGTTCTCTTAGCACAGGAGACTTAGCTACACAAGAGGAAGTTTACAAAAGGTTGAGAGAAAACACACGGCTTGTGGAAGGGTGTCTGGGGTAGAATGATGGTGCGACACACTTCTGAAACAAGCCACCGTCCTCTCGCCTCCTGTACTCCGCCTGTGGGTACATGTAGCATTAATTGCTGCCTCCACAGAGCCTGCAGACTCCATGCACTATCTATTCCTTGCATCAAAGAAACCACACGCTGAACTTTATGAAATTTTTATTCAATGTGTTCACTTCTCTTCCCTTTTTCCTCTCTTTCTTCCTATTCCCATTCCCCACCTTGCCCCCCCCCCCTCCTCCCTTTTTAGCTCTGCCACCAAACAGACAAGAAAGCCTTCTCTCTGCCATGTTTTCAGCTCGACTTCCTTCCTGCCCAGAAGCACTCGAGTATCTCGTTAGTTCTCTCACAGCTAACATCTCTCCTCTATCTGCCAGGAGCAAAAAAACTGATTGTGGGGGGAATAAAGAGAAGAAAAGAGAATAAAGGGGGGTCTACATCAAGAAGTTTGGTGAGTGAGATTCTCGGTAGAGCGAGGTGAGAGACTATAATATCATTTAGCCACAGTAATTACATACAAGGAGTACACAAAGGAAAGAACAGAGATGAGAGGGTTTTCTCTCCCTGTGGACAATGTACACCGAAGGGCCTAAGTTTCATCATAAACTCAGTTCACATCCAAGTACATGGAAAAACACAATGCAAGATCATTGTTGGTATGACAGAGCATTGCTCTGATTTCCAGGACATGAACAAAGGTTTGCAGAAAGATTGAAATTGTCTCAAATATTCTACAATTTGTTCAAGAACACACCTCTTACCCTGTCTGATTATGACAGCTGAAAGAAAAAAAGAAAAAAACCCAAGTTGGAATTGACAGAGCCTGCACATTACCTTCCTTTTAACTGCCCTCACACACACACTTGTCATCCATCAAAGCAGAGTGTGTTGTTTACCCCCCCTCATGTCTCATACACACAGGTATAAATCACTACGCCTGATTTCTGGGGCCAGGGTTTAAATAATTAAAGAGCTTTAATTTATCAGGATTTAGCACCCACTGACAGTAGGGCTGACAAAAGAGAATGAGAGATGTATTAAGAGAGGGGAAAAAAAGGTCATTATACATAAGGAACAGTCAAAATAATTACACATTTTTACTGAAGAGGAAAACAGACAACTAGGTCTAAGTAGCAACAAGAACTACATGAAAAGGCATTAAGGTTCTGCTGTAGAGCTACTTTATCTGGGTGTATGCTTTTATTTACCTGTTGGAGACAACACATAAATGCAATCAAACTACGTGTGACGTTTTGTATATATGGTTCATTTTGTGATAAGTACGTCATCAAAAACAGTAATGCAAAAACAACAGACACACAGTTTACATTTGGAGAAATGAAATAAACACATCCAGTGAAAGTCCAGGGTATAGTTATTAACTAATAACTTCACATGCTGGCAAGTTTGGAAGCATTTAAATAATAACTCCTTTTTTGTGACTTTTGGCAGTGATAATAATAATAATAATTTAAAAAATGAAGGTCAGCAAAACAACTGTAGGTTTCTGTGGAGAAGGAACCAACACACTGGGGATGAAAAACACACTACAGCAAATGTACAGTTTAACTCTTACTTTATGTCACATCAGCAACTGTCTAGAAATAAACTTGAGGTTATTGAGTAAAACTATGACAAATAACCCCTCTAACTTTTTTTTAAAGTGACATTTTCATGAGACATTTGAATAAAACACAACTGAAAACTTAGCTAGTGCACAATGAGAAAAACACATTTATAGGATGAGATCTGTGTTGAATGATGCCTTGCAACAGAAGCAGGGGGTCAGCAGTGGCTATGGGTGCCAAAAATAGTGGAGCTCTGCTGCCCTCCTGTGGCCACAAACATGCAAATAAACCAACTGTTTGTGAAAACTGTACAGACCAGCACTGACACACAGATGGTCTCCTGCTTGTATCTTTTGGTTCACTGGATGAACTTTTAGCCCTATGAATTTTGGAAGTCAGAGACAAGATCTACCAGCAGGCACAAAGACGTAAGGGAGAAACATTACAATAAAGCAAACGGCCATCTCTGGCTCTGTTTGACCCTCATATTATTTATTCTTTCCAGTAGATCTCAGAACAGATTGAACACACACTCACACACACACAAACATACATCACCTAGACACAGCATAAAAAGACACAGCTTTAATCTGCTATTAAACTTAAAGAAACAAAATGAAACACCATCTCGCCTGAGAGTCAAGATGCAGATTCACTCTCGAGTACATTATTATTTAATATCGTTAACATTGTTTGATGACTTCACTGAGTAAAGTTGGACATTTTCCGGCAATAATTAGCCACCTAGTGGTAGGACCCTTTTATAACATCAAGTATTGACAACAGGGAAATTTCATCACAACTTTGGAAGTTTTTGGCTATATGACAACATGTCATCAATGAACGAACAGCTTAACAAACATAGTTAAGTAGATATTTAACAAACTATTAAGTCTACAGGCTTGGCTGGGGGAAGATAGGAGATTATTACACCGGAAACACATTATCACTCCTAAATCAGACAGTACAATATGCTTTTTAACCATATTGTGTGGTTAATTGCTGAATAATAAACCTATACTTTTATGGTTACAATACCAATTCCCTGTGAAGCTGATACCGCTGACATAGTGCCATCCTTATGTAGATAAATGATGGTACAGTTAGTCGCTCTGTCTTCTCAAGACATAAGATCACATCTCTCTTGACTGGATCCCTCCTCCAGTGGACTGTTCTGCACACTTCAGTTGTCCAACAGCGAGCGCTGTAGAGCCTCTTGAATCATTGTGTGCTCGTCTGTGGAGTAATCCTGTGGACATGGGGAAGCAAAACAAAAAAACTGATCATCAGCACCAGGACATAATATGAAAACTGAACACATAATAACATTCAGAACTTTTCAAGACCCTGTACTTACAACAAAAGTATCATAAGAAAAGGTGTGTCTAATCTTCAGGTGCTGGAAAAAGTCAGCGCTCCTGTAATTCGGGTCCCCCCACGGCATTGAGGCACAGATAGGACACACCTAAACACACACAGTCAGAAAAAGACATTCACTAACAAGTGACCACAGCTAACCCAGTGCTTAAATTCTTTATCTCTACAGGTCAGTTCATGTAATCATTGTATAGTTAGACTTTCGTACCACTTGGCGAGTATCTCGAGCATGCTGGGTAGTGCAGTGCTCAACCAGGCCGTCCTGATCGAGGTTCTGGCAGTTACAATAAGGGCAGGTGAAAGTGTAACGATTTGGCACTGGACTGCAGGCAAGAAACAGAAACAAATATGTCATTTAATAATTATTTATTATTCAGTGTGAAATGCACTTTAAGGACTGTGCTTTCAGTTTTGTTGTTCTGTATCAGACAATGACAATAAAGACATTACATTTCCATAATAGTACTCTATTAAAATACTTTTATTGTTGTGACTCTCCAATAAGTAGTTGTCACGTATTAAGAAATATTTCCGCTCCATTATAACATTAGTATATTCCATTTTTCTAGTATAAATAACAGTAAATATATGAATCCCCTATCAAATGTTTAACAGCCCAGTCTTTACATAGAATTATGGGATGGGTTTTTGTACATAAAGAAAGTACAGGGCGAATTTGTATTGTTATTTTTATCAGTGGCAGTGCAGAAATCAGGGCTGCAGACAAAGTGCTGACATTAGTAACACTGGTGCACATGACCTTTTTTGTTCTATTTTGAACATACAATCATACAATATGGAAGATTTGGGCATGTTTCTGTGCTTATAGGAAGTCTGGCTTGGAATCTATATTTTACTTGGAACTGGTTATATCTGGACATTAACTGACTGCATTTCAGCAGCTAATTGTAGCAAGTGCTGCACATTTTAGACAGTGTGAAAAAGCAAAAGATGCACTGACAAATCATGAGTGAATGTGAGAATTTTGTAGAAAATCAGATTTGTGTCCTCTTACACAGAAGTCAGTGTACATGCTGTTATCGTGGATGTGGTAACTCAGAGTTGCTGGTCTAGTAAATGAGTTCCTAGCACAAATCAGACCATATGACACACCTGTGTGGAAGCACCCAAGCACATCACTCTTTAATATTGTAGAAACACATTCATAAGACACATAAGGCTGCACTCTACTATAAACATGGTTAAATGCCATGGAAAATATTTATTGTATATCATTTATTTATCAGTTAGGGGTAGATCTTTGTTTACCTGCGTGACGAGTTTCAGCTATTTCCTGTAGCCTTCACCAGAAGCGTCACAATGATATTACTGTGACATGTCTGCTAAATGAATGATCTACAATAACTGTAAGTGGAAGAAAGTAAGAAACTTTGCCAGGCCATGGAAAATAGACAGGTGATTCTTATATATATAAAATGGCATATGTTATAGGCTCCAGCTTAGTTGAAGCCTCTGCTAGTGGCTGAAGACACAGGTGGTAATGTCAGGTCTGGGCCAAGACTCATGGTTTGTACAACAGGGATAACAGGCACTGCAGCATTTTTCTTCATGACAAAAAGCAATTGATAGTTTCTTCTCATTACCTATGAGATTTAGGTTTGTGGCCTCATTCAAAGGAGTACAGGGTGTAGGTTCACACATATCTTATTTTTGCATCTTAGTTCAACAAAGAATATCAGGGTCAGAGTAGAAGCAGGTTTTGAAGAAAGCTGTGGTAAAAAAGCACTACACATGGCACAGACCTGCTAAATGTTCCATCGCATCAGATTTAGTTGCCCTCTGGAGCCCTGTAAGCTGCTGTTTACAAGCTACTGCAAAGAGTGATTTTGAACACAGCTCTTATTTTCACCTGATAATGGCAGGCTGACTCTTGGCAGTGGTCCTTACTCCTTCTTCGATGTATTCCTGGTATTTTGAACAGTTTGCTGTATGACTTCTCATTTGAGAAAGGCCAATCTGAAGAATGAAAAACATACACCAGTTACTTCTTGTTAGATTTTCAATATGTCAGCTTATGTTTTGTTCAGGTTTTCCATGGTCATACAGCTAACCTGTGCTCCACAGCCTTTGCAAGCTGCTACAGATGACTGGATAAGAGCCTCTAGCTCTACAGCTTTAGCACAGCTGCCCAGTGCAGACCGACATACAGCACAAACAGGCTTCTGTGGCCGCAAACACTCCTGCAAACAACTGTGGCAGAACCTGACAAGAGAACAGAAAGTGTCAGACAACAATGTGTACAAGTGCTATATGACACCAGTACAAACCATCTGATATAAGAAAAGAGTGGGTGTCATTCTCAAACTGATCCCTATTGTAAATGGTTCCTTAGTTGTTCCTGTAAATCCCATGGAAAGTCCCCACCTCAAGAGGGCGCAGGGACTTGTAGTCCTTTGGATGCTTTGAGGAGCCCTCGCTATAGAGCTCTAAACTACAACTCCCAATTGAGGTCTCCTCTTTGATGTAAACAAAACTGAAACTGAATTGGCAAGCTGACATTGGTTTTTATCACAGATTACAGTAAACTGTACTATTTACTAACACGTAACCAAAGAAACGACTCACAAATTCGATGTTTAGCAATTCTGTTCCCAAGACAAGTTTAGAGTCCAGCCTTTCGCTGTGGTATTTTTATCTCGTACCAATGCATCGCTGTTGGTAGACGTGTGTTAACAGGAGGTCGGTCGAAAAAAGAGGCGAAATACTCACGTATGACCGCACTGTGTTGTTACGGGGCTCTCGAAAATTTCCAGACACACGGGACAGAGGAATTCTGACACGTCGCTACTCCCGTCCGAGGCATTTTTCTTATGCTGTGCAGAGCTAAATCCACCGAGCATCGCCATTTCTTTTCTTCACTGTCAGCCCCCCACCAGTCTTTCCCGTAATGACGTCACGACAGCGTTTCCTGGTTCTTGACTGCGCGAGGGCGGAGTTAACGTAGCTTTTCGCCACATCACAGACCTGTCATGTACACAACTGAAGACAACTAAGTACAAGTCAATAAGAAGACCTTTTATCACAACCACGTCCGAAAATATAGGTTCTTGTTAAAAGCCTGCAATTCTATTTATATTCTGAAAAAAATTGGTATTTCATTATATG
>JAQQZY010000027.1:17301669-17317224 GCA_030068375.1 Ostorhinchus rueppellii | reverse complement strand
TATTCTATTCTACTCTACTCTACTCTACTCTACTCTACTCTACTCTACTCTACTCTACTCTACTCTACTCTACTCTATTCTACTTTACTCTATTAACTAATAACACATAATTCCAATCAACTTTTTTTTGGCATCAAATGCCTTTGATGGATATGGTATTTTGGGGAATTCAGGGCAATTCTTTAGTATCTATCTTTATTTATTTATTTATTTTATTAAATTAGTATTAATTTCCTATGCTACTATAATATATTTATTAATATTACCTGTATTAATACATTATTCAATTACAATATTACATTTGTTGATATATAATATTTCTAAGTATTGAAGTTGTCTCTCCTTTCTTGAATATGTTATTAGTATGTGTTTGTGGTTTCCTCCACATCTTTGACATTATGAATAAAACTTACAAGAGATTTTTTAATCATTTATTTATTTAATCTTGCTCATGTTTTTTTCTTTCAATTTTTGACAATTGTCTTGTTGTAGAATAATAGAGTTTCATCCTTTACTTATTCTTTAATTAATAAGAAATTACATTTTACTTAATTTAGTCTTTTACAGAATGCAGTGACTGCTCAAAATGTCTCATTGGATAGATTTGTATTAGGTAGGTACAGCCATTTTATATTTTCATTCATTCATTCATTCATTCATTCACTCATTCATTTAGCTGGGGAAAACGTCTGTATATTCATTGCTATTTATCGTCAGTGTGTGTGTCAGTTATTTACTTATCCCAACAGAGTACATCATGTGAGCTAGACCACTGAAGTTTCTGAACACATGATGATCTGGTTATGGTCTTTTCTCTGATCCTTCATGTTTTTGAACAGGTGATGATTTGGCTGGGATCTTTCCTCATATGTTTCCTCTCTCTGAATTAGTCATGATGTGATTGTGGTCTTTCCTCTTCCTGAATAAATAATGATGATTGTAAAATTTCCTCTTTTTGACAAGGTAACTGACTGTGTTTGTCTTTGTGAGAAGGTGATGATGTGATTGTGGTCTCGTCTGCATCCTCGCCTCCTCCGGCTCCTTTTCTCCGGCAGCACGTGGGCCCCTGATGCTGATGAACTGTCAGAGAGGTGCGCATGCGCAGTATGTAGATGGGAATTTCCAACAGCTGAGGAGGCGTTGCTAGCCGTTGCTAGCACTTGTTAAAGGTAAGATACGTGGTTGGTGGGATTTCTGCTTTCAAAACGGCATAATCTTTCGGCTGACCCAGGCTACGACTTAGTCGTACAAGAGCAGTGCCAACAGTACTTCAAATGTTTCAATGGCTGATTGTAAAATCGTTCAAGATTTCTATCTAGCGACGGACCGCTCCGCTAGCTACAACGATTGTTAGCAAGCCAGCTGCGCTGAAATGGGCGTTCACTGCTTAGTTGGGGGCCCATGACAACGATAGCATAATTTTTTAGTTATTTTAATTTTCTCATAAATTAACCTATAGGCCGTTGTCATGGCACTAGTATTGCCATCACTGATTCCGATATAACTAGATTAAAAACCATCTGTAAGACATGGAATGTCGTTAGCTGAAGCGTGTGGCTTGTTAGCTCGCAGCACAGATCTAGGTTTGTGTGGTGGGTAACTGGTACAGCTTGCCAGTATTTGGGAAGAGGAGTAGAAACCCCTTAGTCCTAACCCCTTTTCAACATTTGTAGTTTCACCTTAATAGGAAAAAAGGAATCTGTTTCCTTCATGCTTAATAGCTTAAGGTGTTGTAAATGTACGCTAACACAACTCGTGCGAGCTATCAGTGTGTGTACACATGTACTATCGATAACTCACTATTTACAGGCTCAAACCAGAGCGCCAGAAAAAATACTAGAAGTTGTAAAATTTGTGTTCTCCAATTTCATTTGTACGCTGTAATTTGATGACATGCAAATCACGACTGTCAGGTATACGCCATACATTATATTAGATCCCCTTTAGGATGTTTATTTATTCATCATCCCACTCACAGAACCAACACCTTTTTCTCACAACAGTGATGTCGTTTCCTTTATTTTTTCACTGTTACCTAATACAAGTGATCAGTCGAAGTTGTGTGTGCAACACTGGAGAAATTTACCAATTGTTCATCTGTGTCCTTACAGCTTGGGTCAACTAAGAAGAGCCTCACCATCATGATTGTGTCTTCATGCTGCGTGAGCTTGAGCTCTGCACACACTGTAACCTGGTGATGGAATAGAAACAAGTTTTAATGGTGTGAAGCCAAAGCAGATCGTGACCTAATCTTCCACAACATAGGCCTGTTTGTCTGGTAACAAGTCAGGCATTGAGCCAGCACTAGAGATGCCCCTAAGAAGGCATCCCTACAGGCTGCAGCCTAGCTACACCAACTGAAAGCACCAAACAGCTGCATCTCTTGTTCGGTGGATGTGCTGCTGACTGGACATAGTCTCATTCCCTGCTCACATCTCTGAAACGCTGTCAACATCGAGAGTGTGCCAGTGCATACAGTTAATTATGGTAACGAAAAATGGTGCTTGAATGTGGCATCTTAGTGCGGGGTATGCTAAAAGGGGTGAGGCTCTCGCAGAAAAGCATAACAGCTGACTAATAGTCTGCTGCTGACAATGGATGCCAAGTTAAAGGAGGACCTATTCCGAAGGTATGTGGCTGCATTGGAGAGACGACTGGAGGACGGAGGGCACTCCACAGGAGTAGGAACTGCACCAGAGGGGGAGAGGGCAAAACATAAGGACAAGGAGGCCCTGCTCTCAACTGCAACAGCTCTATTAGGGGCCTACCAGCCAGATCCGGGACAGCGTTTCCGCATGGTGCGTTTCTATGAAGTGGTGGAAAACTCACTCCGTTGCCAGCGAGGGGGCAACCTCAAAAGCCTGGAGAGAGCCTTCCACACACTGGAGACCATCTGCACCAACCTCTTGCTCTTCCCTTGGAAGAAGGAATTCAGATGTATAAAGGTGAGTTAAATCAGTTATGAAAATCTAATTACCTTGACTTAACCATGTTTAATGTGAAAGTAATGCAGAGTTGGTCATCAGTATGCAATATCAGTTTTCGTCATGTATTCACCTTTGAAACATGTTTCTTTATGAACGGTCACCTTTTTGCAAGCTCAAAGACAAGTGTACATGCATTAGTTTTTAAAATGATGCACTGTACAAGAGAACTAGAGTTTGTAACATTTATATGCACAGCCATTGATAGATGAAACTAATCTGTATAGAGGGTATATAATCATATCTTTTACCAATTTAAGGTTTTCTAGCTTTTCTACTCTCAAGCTGGGGCAATATACTGTATAAACACTGAGACAGACAGAAGCTGTAAAGATTCACTGTGCTGATGTGCAGGAAACACATTTGAAAGAACCATAGACTACCAAAAACAAGCATTTATATTTTACAATGTGACTAACTTTAGTCAAGCATAAACACATGTCACATTTCCACTACATGGAAGTGGCTTGACTCGACTAGGGTACCAGGTACAATTCCTGGAGACCGTTTCCATTATAGGATAATACCAAAGTAGAGTACCTGGATGTCAGAGCGACGCAGCGTGTAACTTCCGTGACATCATCTACAATGTGACACAGCTAGTGGTAAAAACAAAGCGTCATCTGCTCATAGAGTTAGTGACAAACTCGTTCGTTGTGCGTTACCCCGTCAAGCTCACGCTGAATATTTTTTGTTGGCCACCAAGGACAGAAATATCTGAACCTCCTCGACCGACCACGTAGTTTTGCGACCTGCTATGATATTGTTTTGCAGACTGATTAACCTACTGGCATATTTACTGTAACCCTCCAAATCTAGTGTTTTTAAAAATGGCGGATCACACATTGATAACACAATGACACAGAGACAACTCGGCCAGTCAGTGGTCTGCAGGGTTCTCACATCACATTTTGGTATCAGTTACCCCATTTTGGAACCTCGGTGGAGTTTATGCCAAAAGAACTAGCCCTGGGTACCAGATTTCAGGTCCTCTTTCATATTGGAAATGCAAAAAAGTCAAGTCGAGCCGGTACCACATAGTGGAAACAAGGCAGTAGTGTATAATATTCTTTTTAAGGCTTCATATGTTGTGAGAAAGATCTTGTTTTATATTCTTTTACACCATTTAAAAAATAGATTTTACCATCAGCACATGAGACTGTTTGAATTTTCCCTCTTTATACTAATACTATTAAACTGAACTCTCTTTCAGACCTTCACTGGCCCCTATGTGTACCATCTGCAGTCTGCAATTTCTGATGCCGAACTTCGATCCCTAATGCGCACCATTGGCTACTCCTGCGACCATGATTCACAGTTCCATTTGCAGGAGCACCCAGGAGGTGCAAATCATCTCCGTCAGTTGGCATTTGAGCTCTTTCTGGCCCAGGCAGAGTGTCGTCTTCTCGGGGAGGTTGTGGCGCTAGCTCGTGGTTCAGCCTCAGAGCTGGAGGCCCTTGAACTCCGGCGAGGTTGCAGAGATGATGCAGCTGGGTGTGCTGAGGCTCTCCGTAGACGTGACAGCCTCGGGGCAGATATGGCCCGGTTGTCTGTCCGGCCGATGGATATAGAAAGACCCCATGCTCACCATCTGCGGCGAGGCAGCAGACCGTCTAAGTCTGTGGATGTTACAGATGGGGCTGGTCACTGGCATGCAGCAGTTAGCAAGCCTGTGTTAAAGGCCTCATTGAGTCTGAGGAAGGAGCCTCTATTTGTGGATGCAGAGGAGGATATGAAGGATGAAATCATCAGACCCTGCACTTCAGCATCTCTGTTCTCTGTGGCAGCTCCACCCTCCTATAGCCCTGTTGCGGATTTCTTTCCAATTCAGTCGCCTCCCCCGGCTGATGCTTACACATCGTACCACCTGTCCTCTTTGGACGAGATTGACTTGTACACAGAGAGGGGTGGCACTGGGACAGGAGGCAGGCAGACCCCCTCCCGTCCTCCATCCAGAGAGCCTCGGGATGCAAGAGATGGGTGGCTCCTCAAGTCTCATGGTAGTTTGAAATGTCAGGGTTGTGGGCTGGGCTGTTCCACTATGGCCTCCTGTCAGAGGTGTGACATGATCCTCTGTCCTGCCTGTCATGATGTGGACCCCTCCCCTTGTTGTGGCCTCCAGGACTACCACCTCAAATCCCCTCGGCCCCTCGATGGATACATCCCTGTCAAGGAAAAGCTCTCTGTCTATTCAAATACTCACTCCCACTCCCTTCTTCACCCTCACCCCCTCACTCTGACCCACTCGCACTCCCACCCACATCCACACCCTCAGATGGTGGAGAAACCCCTTGTGTCCACTAAGCTGTTTCCAAGCAAGTCTGTTGCCTTGACAACGCCAAAAGGAGGCAGCAGTGAGCGAATAAATATGGGGGGATCACGATGCGGGTTTTGCAACAAGCCTGGTGCATCACACACGTGTGTGAACTGTTCGAAGGTATCATGTGACTCTTGCATGGGCTTGTATGCAAAGGATATGTGCACGCGAAAAAACCCCCAGCACAGTTTTGTGCCCAACCATCAGCTCAACTTCAAATCTGGCACCATATCTCATCTGGTGTACCGATGAATCAGGCAGACACAGTATTTGGTTTTCCCTTGAAGTCCCTTAACCTGCAAAGTAGTCTTGCACTATTGCTTTAGCTCTGTTCCTGTTCAAACAACTCATTCACCATTTCCCCTTTATCTGATGGTCCCCTCGCTCTCTGTAACCCGCTCTTGAACTCTTGTACATTTTCTCTTCCTGTTAGTAGGGCCCTGGAATGCACATGCCACAGAGAGCCATATCGTCTGCCCATCTCTCTCTGCCTTGTACAAGTTCAGGCCTCTTTACCTGTTTCTTCTTCTTTTTACCTTGCTACCTGCTCTTGAGTAGTCATGTGATGTTGTAGCGCTTCCCAACAATCCTCAAATGTTATCCTTCTTAAAGGGAAACTGGAGAAAAGAGTTTCATTCTTTCTCATTTTGAATGAATTCCGTCCAAATGAACATATACTTTGCCTAACTTCTCAGCTAAAATTCCTCTAATATATAAATATATATAAATATATATATATATATAAATACAGTATATATATGTGTGTGAGTGTGAATGTTTGCGAGTGTGTATGTGTGCGTGTGTAGAAAAGACCTCTGAGCTTGCATTGTGACGAGATCTTTTTAAACTTGAAAAATACTAGGGAAAACAGAGAAAATGTACACTGGAAGTCAATAAGTCAATAGTATATATTTTTAATCTCTATTCTGTAGAACAATGTGAGACTGTTAAATGGGCATGAGGTCTGGTATTGGGACTTTTGTGGGATAAACATGTCTGTTGGTGTGATTTTTGCCGATATCTCAAAGGGAAATAGTCAGACAATGGTCAGATGCCATAAAGTCTATTTAAAAGATTTTGCCTTGTAAATTAACCCTCATTCCTGGTTACATGACTGACATTTAAATGCTGCTGTTGACTTGAGACATTGAAGAAGTGCGGTGTTGAAATCTTTCTGGTAAATAGCCTGTTGAGTTGTGTCAGTTCCAAACCCCCCCTTCCCTTTCATTACACTCCATGGTTCAACCTCCATGGTTCATGATGTTGTAATGCCCCCTCACTGGTCACTGATCAGTTATTGCCTGTCAGTCTCAGGTGGAGTTGGAGGAAGTCTCTAGCCAGGCCACTTCTTTGACAGAACGTGAGCCTATTGATCGGTTTTAGACAGTATGAAAGTGTGTACTCTGACACGGTTTCTGTCTACCTCAAATGGCTTCAGCTTACACACCGAATCTGACATTGCAGTTTTAAACTAGCCCTTGAAACCTAAATGTATTAATCACATGGTTACTCTTCAATTAGCACTTAATCTTTGGCGGGTTTATGTCTTGAAAAACGCCTAACTCGCATATAAAATGTTAGCAGAGGTTATTTATTTTAATCTCAGGCTTTCCAATCTAGGCAGTACTTTAACACAGCACATGGTTTTCTGTCGACTTTGGTTGTGATCATACAGGGGACACAAAACACAAACACCTAAACACTACAGTGCAATCTAACAGAATCGGACTGCAACAACAACACCACCTTTGAGGATTAAAAGAGTGAAGAACATTCAGAACTATCAGCACTAATTGGCTTTGTGCTTTCATTTCAGTGAATAACTGGATCCTGTGTTTGTTTCTTCCAGTCAATTATTGACTGCCTTTCGTTCATTTCTTGTAGACTTTAATCTCACTGAACTTTGACACAAACAAGGGACAACTGAGGACCAAGTTCTTCACTAATTACAGACTTTAACGTATACTTTCTCTTTAATAACTTCACTGTGAAATGGATTAAGCATCTGAGAAAAGGATGATTTTTAAATTTTTTTTATTCTAAACTAAAATAACACGTCCCTTCCACTCAAAAGAACTGTTTTGTGTCCACCCCTTCACTTTATTTTGCTTAAAGGGGAAGACATCCCCATGTCTGAGATCTGAGTCTAACATGGGGACCTGTGAGTACAATATTTGGCATCTGACATGTTTTGCAGCCACTTAAATCTTGTGACCCATTTAGGAAATATCTTGTCAGAACTGAAAACTATGGGATGTGTTATAAAACATTAGATTTTGACTGAAGGAGGTGGAAGAATCATTTTAATGTGTAATGAAGTCAATGCAACTGTGGGAAACCTTAGACACAAAAGGCCTTAGGTAGGTGAGAGTTATGACACTTTATTTTTGCATAATTGAAGACGCATTTACTGTGTTACTTCCATAAAACACTATTATTAGTTCACTTCTAAGACCTGGATTATTACGGGTAAATAAATTCTGCTAACATGTAGAATTGGAAATGCTAATGCATGTACGAGATGGGAGTTATTGCAGTGTATCAGAGTTGCTACTCACCAAGGGCTAATTTAAATCACATTTCATACAAAAAAAAAAAGTCTGATTCAGGGTTATTTTGACAGAACTTTGACAGGCAACCACAACCTTTTTTCTGTCAAGAATAACCTTTAAATGCCTTAAGCTCATTCAGCTGTCTTATCCGCGAAAATTCAGTTGTCATTTATGTCATGTTGTGTTTTAACAGTCTGAAGGTTGAACTGGACATAATTTTGACTGGCTACAGTAACTAAATATGAAGCCTGTTTTACGAGCTCTAAGGAGAGAGTAATTCAGAAATGAATTGCCAAAAGCGTTGATTAACCACCGCATAGGGGTTTGAGATATTGAATAATCCAGTAAGGATAATGGATCAACTTACACATAGTGAGAATATGTGCATGTGCATTGGTTTACTGGGAGTGATGTCTGAATTCCCACTTTGTTCATTCCTTTCCTTCAAAACTTGTATTTTATTTTCCAGAAGGGATGTTCGTATGTAGCTGATGGGTTCTGTTGAGCGGCTTTGAAAAATGTCCTCGGTCCAGCTTTAGCTAGGGCTGACATGGATATCGAAAAAGTCCTGAGTGACCTTAGGGAGGCGTGCAATTGTTTTATTTTCTAATGAAGCCTTTCTGATATAGTTTGAATATTTATCATATATATATAAATATATATATATATATACACACACACACACATACATTTGAGTTGCACACTTCTACTCATTGCAAATCATACCAGCATCAAAGAAGACAAAGTAATGAGCCATTTTGCAAGAGTGATCATATTGCCAAATGAAGAACAAATATCTTATTGGAGTAAGAAACGCAGTCCTGTGGCTTGCCTGGATGTACAGTTATTGTAAGATAAATTTGTGGTTTTGCTGAAGCTTAGCCTTGTGTCTGTGGATGTTGGCCTTTTTAAGACTCGTAGAAACCGAATCATCAACATAGATACCTACCTGCACACCACGGGATATGGATTTGACTCAAACACTGGACTGATTTCTCGTGGAGGTCACTACAAAGGGCTAAACAGTCTTCAGGGCTGCTGTTAGGTTTGTGGGGACGGTTTTAATCTTTTAGTGAACAACAGAGTTGTTATAGGTAGAACTGGTAAATAATGTGGAGCTTACTGTACATTCATCAGTGGGTATGAGTTACTGATGTTGGCAAAACTAAAGAGCTATTTTTATTTTGTGTCATGGAATACATTGAGCCATCTGAACATGATTGGTTTAACCTGCAGCAGACACACTCAAGTCATTGTGGAAGTTAATGCTCCCTTTACCTCTTTGTGTGGTTATCTTACTGATATTAACATTGGTGGTGTAGTTTGGCAGCCCCTTTATCATTCCCTTGTTTCCCTCTCCCTTTCTTGGCATGCTCTGTACAAGGCCCAGACCCATACCTCTTCTCCCTCGCCCCCACATGAACCCCCCCCCATCGTCTCCCCCTCCACCTTGGCACTGAGGATCATTGCACAATGTGTACGTGAAGGGGTATGGACCTTATGATCAACATGTGGGCATACATGGGGGTGGAAAGGGAAAATAGCCAAAATTATTAATGGGTAAAAAAAAATAAATCGTGTGTGTGTGTGTATATATATATATATATATATATATATATATATATACACACACCCACACACACGATTTATTTTTTTTTTAACCAAAATTGTTAATCGGTAAAAAAAAAATCATATATATATATATATTGAAACATAAATGAGATTTTATAAAATAATTTAAAGAATAAAATTCTGAAAAAAAAGTTTTCTGGTTTGTCTGCCTTTATTTGAGGTCATTCGGAGTTGACGTGCATGTGGTGTACGGATTATTACAAAATTAATCAATGTTCTCTGTGACCACACACAAGGCTTATACTTTTTTATTTCTTTATAGAAATTAGTCGTATAATACTTTGAATATTTTTTATATTTTTCACAAGTATTTTCAGTTTTTCAGATTTGTCATTTTGTTCTTTTTGATAATTTTGTTTTCCGTAGTTTTACAAATACCGTAAAAGCTGAAAAAAAGAAGAAAAAAAAAACACCTACAACAGTCTTTTTACTGTTTCTACCTGTGCCATTTCAAGTTTTTTTTAAATTCATGTTCAGAGATAAATTGATCTGAAAACTAAATAGGAAACTATCAGAGGCTGGTCATGAAGATTTTAAGTACTGTAGTAGATTTTACTTGAACACACAACTTGGATAGAGAATCTAAGTATTTAACACCATTAAAATTAACTGGAGCTTCCTACTGTACTCTTTTCTAATTCAAACAGCTCTGTGCTGAAGTCTTACACCTTTGTTGTTGCAGGCATGAAATGAGTATATTTATTTCTCATTCTCTTCAGATACAAGAAGATTCAGGGAGCATATGCATGGCCTTAAAGACACACAAAAACCTGAACTAAATGGGTTGTAAAGGTTAAAGTCACTATTTAGTGTGACTCATGTCTATATGCCAAGTAGCGTCATGAACAATTAAAAACTGATGTGTTAAATATAACCTGGTATAAAAGATTAGAAAATTAATGCAATAAATCTTCTATTGTCTGAATAAAAGGGTTAAAAATGATAAGGGCAAAAGGAGGTCGCACTAAATACTACTACTTTGGATTATAGAAGCTATTTTTCCTCTGAAACTTGTTTGACTGCGGTACATACTTCACATACATCCACATTTTTTCTTAATACAAAGGCTCAGAAACCTCATATGTGTGGTCATTAGGACTTTACTAAACCAACAAATCTAATGTCTGCTAAAGACATTTGCATAACACTGTATGTTCACTTATCAAACTTTAGTTTACCGTCTCACATTTCAGTGTTCTAAACCTCTGACCTGCAGGGAAGCTGTTGCTGTTTTCTAAACAACCAGCAGATGGTGACAAACACCCACATATGAAGAACCTGAGCCCAGCATGAAAATCACTGCTGATTCTTTTTGAGTGAATGCAAATGCTTGTTAAGGCTCTTCAAACCTGTGATGCAGACAGTCATAACTGTTGTATCAGCACATAGAAATACAGCAGAATATGTGTTTTGTTTTTTTTTAACAAGGCCATATTCTTTTCAACTCTAATTTTTTAGTATTCATTAGAAAGCTGTGATTTTGCAATGATCCTATGTGAGACTGACACATAAAGCCAGACAAATAAATTACACACTACATGGTAAAACATTAAAATAACCCAGTATTTATATATACTCTGCATGTTCTTTTTTTTTTTTTTAACCTGTCGGGCTGACTGTTGCATGACATAGCACATTAAAATAGCCCAGGGAAAGCAGACGTATTGCTTGCCAAACAAAGTGCAGAATCTCAGCCTTGACAAGTCCAAAGAGCTCCAGGAAAAAAAGAGCAAATGCAAAACTATCTTGTCATTGTATTTAGTCGGACACAAATGGACTATTCTAGTGGTTTTGCTTGTTTTACTGATGTGATGTGAAGTTAAGAGAAGAAACTTGACTGATGTGAGGAAAAATAGCTTTGGAAAGCAGAGGCTCAAGTGCAATTCCTCTGTTTCCATTAAGAGCCACACTAAACCTCATTAGCTGCTGTTTCTGATCCACATGGTCGACATGCGACTACAAGGGGATCATTTTAGATTGAACACCTGTTAGGGATAAAACCTCCAGACGCTTTGTCTTGGCACACATTCCTTCAGTGAATGAGAACCAGCGTGTGGCGCTCATCACCAGTATAAAATAAGACTGCGTGGTGGGTATTGTAATCAAATCTTTTTCTGGATGAGCGTGTGCCTCTTACAAACAGGCGAGATGATACCAGCGGGACCTCTGCAGTGACTGAAATGCTGAGTAAGTGCCGGTCCCAGCAACCTGCATCATCCTTTCCTCTGGGACATGTCAGAACTGTGCTGACTAAAAGCCTGCACCAGCCTTGAGGGAGCCGGAGACGCACTGAATAAAAAACATTACTGTCCAGCAGGAGAGCAAGATAATGACAGATAGCACGCTGTTTAGCCTTTAAGTAAGCCCACCACCGGCAGTCGCCTCTTGGTTAATGGTCCCACTAAAGAGAGTCAGGCACTGAAGCAATTAGTGCATTTACATAGTAGAAAATATATAAGGACACATGCTCACTAACTCGTCTGCTCTTATACATGAGGCCAAGTGGGTGTCATGTATCTACCTCTGGTTTACCCCCACGTTCATGAGAGAAATGGACTGAGGTAAAATGGTGTGTAGCCTGCAGTAGGTGACCACAGTTTTAATGGACTGCACTTAAAAGAAGTGTGTCGCTCATAATGAAGGTAAGAGCTGTGAGTTAAGTCGGTTTTATTTATCCCAGTTTGCCTCCAGGGGCTGTGTTTCGTGCTCATACATAAAACTTGTATACCTGCAGCAGTCTTTTCTAACATTACACCTACACTCGGAATATTTTATGCATACACATGTGCAGGTATTTATGTAAAGAAAAAAAAAGACAAATGCAAGTAGAATCTTAGGTAGAGGGAATTAAAGGCTTGTTTTTGTGCAAAGAGCAAAAGGTGGGATGCTTTTGATGCTGGTTTATTACATGTCAGGGGAGCACTGTGCCAGTCTCTCCTTTTCTGTCACCTGAAGGGCTTCTCTCTTGTGCTCTTTATTAAATTGCTGTGCATGAGATTTATTATCTCAGTGCATCATTTAATAGAGACATTCAGTGAAAGCAGATGCGACATTTTATTGTAATTAATTAATTTCAATGACACTGATGAAAAAACATGTTTGTTTTTTTTTAACTTGTCTTGTCCAGCATCCTGACAGCAGAATGCTAGTCTGGCTGTCTTTTGGTGCTAAACAAAGTTGCTTTGCCAAGGGAGGCTTCACAGTTTATATGAGGGTTCCCCTGATATTCTACTGTCTTTATTATGAGTTTTGTTGAATCACATTTTAATGCTGGACCTGACATGAGGAGACAGGGGGGAGGAGAAGAGAGGGGGAAGAGAAAGGAAAGGAGAGAATGGGAGAGGAGGTGGTGTAGACCCTCACAGACAATATGAACAATACTGACAATAACAACCATGGAGAGAATTAGAATGAGAACAATAACTAGAACCAGAGCTGAGTAAACTAGACAAAGAAAGAACTTATAATGAAACTAAATAAATCGGACCTGTTAAATAAGAGAAGAGCAGAAAGCATGAACAAAACATCATACAGCGAATAACAACAGCACAAATAACACAAATACCAGTTCTAAATCCACACGACAGCAGCTGTTCACATGAATCTGTGACAGTGAAGCCAAAAGGACACAGACACCGAGGTGAACGCAGACATGTGACCACAACCAGAACCCCTCCAAGATCCAGGGGCCAGCAGAGAGGGCCCCAAGGTCCAGGCAACTAGCAGACCCCACAGAGGAGGGGAGTCCGAGCCACCCCCCTCGAAGGGCGACACTGCACCTGCCCTGAAGGTAGGAGAGAGAGGACCCAGGCAGAGGCCCCGCAGGAGCCGAGCGTAGGCCCCAGGGTGCCAGGGACGTCAACTGCTGCAGGCTGTCCAGAGGCGCACGGGGCGCAGGCCCCGAAGCCCCACATGCCCGGGTGAATGAATGACTTTTAAATGAATCTGTGATATGAGCTGCTCATCAGGCGACTGTTTGTTTTAGAGCTTTTCTCTTCAGTATCTCACATTTAAAGCTGTTTTTTTGGCCTGGCCTTCACCTTCACTTTTAGTAAACATCATTCCTGAACATGTTTTAAGGTTGGACGAGAAAAAGAATCGAAACATCTGAAACAGGTGATTCTTGCCGTCAGTCCTTTTAAACCACAAAGTGGTTCTCAGTTTGCTTTAAAGCTTCGCTGAGCCAAGAATGCATTACAGTTAAATAGTTACAGCAAAGAAAAGTGTGGATGTAAGTTTTTAAAGCGTTTCCTACTCGTACTTTAACGGTTTGACATTCTACAGATATATCTTTCACAGTGAAACATTTATTTTCTTTCATCTCTAACAATTATCCTTGAACCATTGTTCCTGCAACGTTGAGTATTCATACAGTCGACGGCACACATTTTCAGACACACTGAAACTTTTGCTAAAGTAGTTGAAATGCTTGAGTTGAAAAGGTGTAATGCAATACAGATAAAATATGCACACAATCACTTAAACGTATGCCTGAAGAGTGAAGTCTGGGTGTTGTTTTTATGTCATAATAGCTCCACATTTGGCTCAAATCTCCTTTTGTTGATTGTACTTCAGGTTTTTTCACTCCTGACTCAACAACCTCTGGGTTCAGTTGCTTTTTCCATCAGCATTAGGAGTGTTTAATAACTGTGTTAAAAAAAACACACGATATATCACAACTGTTTATGTGGTATTAGGTGTAACACATTGGGTTGCTCAGATCACCAATTTAACCCCTTAATGCCCAAATCGATTTTCAATTGAGGAAAAAAACATTTTGACTTGCGGTTTTTTCTTTCAAGTAGATAGTATTTTGGTTGCATCAATAGGGGTCAAGGGGTGAAGCAGAAACTGGACAATTCTAAAGGGTTTATATATTTTTCTTGCTACTGCATATACGCACAGAAAAGCTATGGAGCATCAAAGCATCTCTGTGGTGATACCAGTGTAGTTTTGTATCCAGTGGAGTGTGGTTAACCCTTTATAAAGCACTCACTGAAATACTCTGAAATTCAAAATTTCAACCTTAGTGTTATTGAACATCATCATCTCCCTCCTCGTCAGTTGGCGTGGCAACAGTCTCCCTCCTCTTGTCATAAAACATCCAAACAGCACTAGCTAAAAGTAAACTCATGCAGTAAAACACTTCTTATAACATCATAAAGTGACTAAAGTCGATCATGTTCACTATCTGTGGCTCAGGTGGTGGAGCGGACTGTCCAATGACCGAAGGGTTGGTGGTTCAAATCTGGCTTTGTAAAGCACTTTGAGGGCACCATGAAGGTGTGGAAAATGTGCAGTCCATTTGTAGCTTGAAAGTCTCTTTGAATCACTAGTCATTTTTCCATTTACCTTAAAATTGTGTGAATATATTTTGTTCATAAAAATGTACATACTGGAAAAAAACGACAATTTTAACAAAACTCTTGTTTTTGGCTGAAAAGTTTTTGCGCTGGCAAGACGAGGTTTTTTGTGTGAAGCGAAATTGATATATCAAGCAAAACTGCAATGGAAAAACCTTTATCTGCAACTAGAGTCACATGAACAAAAAATGAAACAAAAAAAAACAGATGTCAGAAATTACAACAAGTGAAAAAGAAGAGTTTTAAAAGAAACATGGCGCAGTATATGTGGACACACCAGGAAACTGAAAAATGTTTTAATTTAGTAGGGGATAGAGGGGTAATATATAATAATGATGAATATGATATGAATGAACGTGATATTTATGTTCGTCCTGTTTACAGAATGACTTCTTGTGTCACCTCACAATAATAAATAAATCATTGCATTTGGGATTTAATGGAAAAACCGACATTAGTCACTTCTGCTTTTTCCACATTTAGTAAATATCAGTAAAGTTTTGCGCAGATGTCCAGTGGAAAAGCCGCTACTGTGCAGTGTTAGAAAAACTAACATCCTTCTTGACTGCACTGAGACACGGGGCTGGCCCCATATTTAATACTTTGATGCCTATTGATGCAAATTTGCATCAACCCCCCCCCCCCTCAAAAAAAAAATAAAAAAATAATGCAACTAAAATACTATCTACTTGAAAGAAAAAAGGGGT
>JAQQZY010000027.1:17243415-17254570 GCA_030068375.1 Ostorhinchus rueppellii | reverse complement strand
GTGCAGATAACAGTTTACATTCTTGCTGCCATTGTTTTTATGTAGTTTTACACAGGAATGCAAGATAATAACTGGAAATGTGCAACTTCATTAAAAAAAATACTGATCTGCTGCTGCATTTCCCTTTGCATTTTTGGAAAACATTAAATTTGAAAATGTATGGATAGCAACAATAATTCTATTTTAGCATTAAAGATATGGTTTTGATAAAATTCTCTGGCATATACTGGTGGATGAACCATTATAGAAACATAAAAAGATATTTAGGTAAACAGAAATACTGTTGAATTATAGCAGCAGTGGAAAACACCTTATACTGGGTGGAGCTGGAAGAATACATTTAATAAGCAGTGTATATTAAGACTGTAAATAAGCACTGAATCTATTCATAGTGACATTCCTGCAAATTTAATGGCCACTAGAGGGAGTAGTGAGTTAGTCTCCCAAGGTGAGGTCTGTGATCAAAGCATCAGAAAGTGGATGAGAACCACTAAATAACAAGTGGTGCCAGGCACAACAAGCCCCGCCCCTCACACATATTGTAGCTTATTTGGCAGTGATCCAGCTGATGTCATCATATCTCTGCGTGTGCTGATGTCAGCGTATCAACTGCCTCTGTATACAGTATGTGCCAAGTTTGACGTAAACTGAAACAAAATTGATGTTTTTACAGACGTGAAATTTCCCATAATGTAATCAGATCTATTCTGGGTCACTTACAATCTATAAACCCAATTTGATATGACTTCAGCCATTAGTTTTGCTGCTAGTGTTAACAAACAAACCAAACCAAAACAATACCTTGCCTCCTCTTCGGCGGGGTGGGGTAACAACTTTTAGACTCACATAAAGTCTTAGAAACTAGAAGCACCGTTGTTGCTTTCACCACTGGACACAGCTCTAAAGGAAAAGAATCACGTTTGATGCCGACATGGCCATGTTTCTTCTACACAGGTGAGTTTGAGTATGAGGCTGGTGCAGGTATAAAATAATTCTTACTAGCGTTTGTTGATCCACAGTTCAGACTAAACTGTGACAGTTCTGACCTTGTTTAGGTGATTCAGAAGTGATCTTTAGTGCAGCTAATCATAAAACAAACCTTATGGAAAATAGTGGTGATCTGTGTTTTTACTGTAGGTTATTTCTGTCTGAAATCCAGACCTATGATGCAAACTGTCAAATATTTATCTAGTATTTGCAATAACTTCTTGGCTGAAGAAAAAAACTTGATGATACCATAATACATGACCTTGATTCTACAGGAAGTGGTATGGTCTATGGTCTGTACATAGCATTGTTTCGTTGGTTTTAGTAGTTCTCAGTGTGTTCTGGTGACTTCCCTCTGCTGTTGAGAGTTTAGAATATCAATACCACACACAACCCCTTTAAAATGTTTTACAGTAAAGGTAAAAATTAGATTTTTTAATACTCCCCTTATTATTTCTATGTATGTGAAGAATCCCAGTGCTGCATTATGTTGGCGAAGCTGTGGAAATATTGGAGACACCACACACATCTTTTGGGATTGTCCAGTATTGCACGGATTCTGGGAGGACATCAGAAGGGAGATTGATACTATGTTTAAGATAGATGTTGCTTTAAAACCAAAGCTGTTTTTGTTAGGAATCATACCCAAAGATGTATACAATGCTGAGCAACGATATACACTGAGGATTCTCTTACTAGTAGCGAAGAAAATGATAACAGTAAATTGGAGAGACGCAAAACCTCCAACTATAGGTCCATGGACCAAGAGACTGAAAAATGTCTATTTGATGGAAGGAATAATGGTCAGTCTGCAGCTGAAAATGGACACTTTTGCACTTTTGACCAGAGATGGTCTCACGTTTCAAGATATCTGGGGGTTGAACGAGTGGAGTGAAATGAAAGTGAAATTTCTCTCTTTCTTTTTATTATTGTCGCTTGTTTATAAAATTTTTATTGGCTACCTGGTTGTTCACTTGTTTTTGTTGCAGCTGGTTCTGCTGCAAGCGTCTATCACCTGTTTTTGTGATGTGTGTATGTGTCAGGAAATGTCTTGTTAAGTGTTCTGTAAAATGTTGAAAAAAGTTAAATAAAAACTTTTTTTTTTTTAATTGTCTTGTCCAGCATCCTGACAGCAGAATGCTAGTCTGGCTGCCTTTTGGTGCTAAACAAATTTGCTTTGCCAAGGGAGGCTTCACAGTTTATACGAGGCTTCCCCTGATATTCTACTGTCTTTATTATGAGTTTTGTTGAATCACATTTAAATGCTGGACCTGACATGAGGAGACAGGGGGGAGAAAAGAGAGAAAGAAAGAGTGAAGGGGGAAGGAGGAGGTTGAGATCCTCACAAGATAATATGAACAATACCAACAATAACAACCATTATAATGAGAACAATAACTAGAACCAGAGCTGAGTAAACTGGACAAAGAAAGAAATTATAATGAAACTAAATAAATATGACCTATTAAATGAGAGAAGAGCAGAAAACATGAACTATCCCGTACTAATTTAAAAAAAAAAATTGGTTGGCACAGTATGTCCACAATTTCTTTTGAAACTCTTCTTTTTTGCTTTTTGTAACATCTGCCAACACGTTGTTTATTTTTTTTGTAATTCATGTGACTCTAGTTGTGGAAGAAGGTCTTTCCATTGCAGTTTTGCATGATGTACCAATTTCGCTATGCCTGAAAAACCACTGCAAAACCTTTTCACCAAAAAACAAGAGTTTTGGCAAAACTGACATTTTTTCGTTGGGCAAAGTTTTATGCGCAAGTTATATTCAATGGAAAAGCCACGAAAGTGTTAGTATTAGATAGTTGTAAACACAAAGACTGTACTCTGCAGCTGCATCCTCCTGATTGACTTTTTTTTTTTTTTTTTGGCAGATTAGCACATATATACAGACAGCTAAGTGCATCATTAAGCCGCTATAAATACTGCATATAGAAATTCTGCTGATTCAGAGTCATGACAAAAACACAATTAACAGCGTCTTGTTTCCAGGCTGCGTGCTGACAGGTAATTGAAGGCAGTTCAGATTGGAACTCAACAAAGTGCGGACGTGACGCCTTACACTGTACTTGTCGCAATGGAGGATTTGCTGCAAGGGCAAACAGTAATTGTATTCAGCTTGAGGGGCAGCGTGCACTCAACTGACAGAGCATTACTTGGGTTTCTAAGTAATTAAACTTGCATGCTGTAAACTGCTCATCTAAGCAGCTGTAATCACATCAAACACTTTACTACTCAGATTCCGTCATTATAAACGGTTGGTATCTCCAATTGAAATGATCGTATTCAGTCTTAAACGAAGAGTTACAAATACATTCCGTGATGAACTGGAGGTAGACACGGCAACCTTCATAAGGCTGAATATCAACTGCGTTATACAATGGACCCGATGTCCCGTCTGGATCGGTGCGTCACGCCCCCAGAGGGAGATGAATGACGCCTCAGAGTGGTCGGTCCACTGCGACTGTAATTTTAGAGTCTTCCAAAACACAGCATGCCACATCTATAGCCTTATCTCACAGAGCTCATAAATAAATAAATAAATAAATAAAAAGGGAAGCAAAGGGATGGCACCTGCTGTGAAGGAAACTGCGAACTTTGGAAGCTGGTTTTGTAAACGCCTTCACAGCCACCAGTCAGAAACGAGTAGAAAACAAACCCATCAACCCCATTTCAAGACACAGCAAAGGGAGCGACACATTTAGGCTGACATTTATGATAATACAAGAGCAAACTTGCCTTCTGTACACACATATAATTATCTACATACATGCAAACCAATGTCTACATGAAATCCCTGACATTTGATATATATTTTCTTTCTTTACACTGTATGCACAAGGTTTGAATGAGTAAAGCAAATGGCGATGGCCCAGGTAGGAATGGCTAGCGATGCAGATATACACCCGGGTAACTGCAGTATTTGTTCCTTGAGTTGAACAGAATAGAAAAAGAGACATCAGAGTTTCACAGTTATGTTTCCTGGTTCGTTTGTCCATCTTCGCCCGAGAATATGGGCCGTGCACAGCAGATCCAGCAGAAAACTGGAGTCAAAGTCTTTGATATGTATGTTTTTTTGTTTTTTTTGTTTTTTTGTTTTAATGGTAACCTGCATATTGGTAGAAAGATACAAGTGTCCAAAGCAACATTTTAGCTTTGATAGTAAGTGTAAGGTGACCGTAACCTTTGGTTCCAGCATAACTTGCGGTAAATTCCTCTTCTACTTCTTCACTAAGTCGTCCGCTCATCACACCCTCATTCACCTACGTACATCCTACAGCCAACATTAAACCAGCACCCTCTGTGACACATTAAAGTACAATCATGTATTTTCTCTGGAAAACATACTTAGTTATGAGGCTACTGATCACCTTGTGGTTGAGCCCAGAGGTTCAAGAGCAAGAAACAGTTTTGAGCTTCTACCCTGTATCCATGTAAATGTATACAATGTTCACTGTTAAAGCAGAGAGACCATGAAGATGACAGTACTATCTGTCCCAATGAGCCTCATCTGCTGTATATGTGGAAAGTTAGTCACAATTGCAAACGTACAGCGACCAGGTCGTAAACAGGCTGAAGCATTCATTCTCACAACAATTATTTATCTACATAAAACAACCACTACCAATAGCAGAAGAGTAATTCAGAGAGTGCAGGCAGCAGCAGAATGCATCACACATGCTAATGTGGTTGTTTTGCATGACTTACAGCAAATCATTTAATCTTCTAACTGAAAGTGGACGCACAAAGTGTGATGTTCAGGTATGCTGGGAGAATGGCGAAGAACTGCAGTGTTTCTCCGGGGTTAGGCCGTGATACAGAAAGGTATCATGAAAACACATTAAAATCTTGCCAGTCAACCACAACAAGCGCTTCAGCAGATCTATTTAATGCTGTCCATGGCAGGTCTTTTGTACTTTCATTTGATGACCTATGCTGCCAGGGGAAAAGTGCAAAACTGCTTGTTGGACAAACATTGCAGTTAAGCTCAACTATGCTCACCAGGCATTTTTTTTTATTGGAATAATGTTTGCAGTTGCTGAGGCAAAGCCTTATGTCTCTCATGTTACAAATCCTTCTGCTGAACAACAGGCCCTCTGTTCTCCAGGAGGCAAGAGGCGATTGGCCTATCCATGCATAGACATAAAGGCAGTTTCTCCTCTTTTGTTACGATGGCTTGAGGAACATGTTGAATATGCCCATAAATTTTCTGTTTTTGTGTCAGACCTAAAATAATTTGCCACCGTACCATATGCTTCTCTCTCAGGATCTGCATATTTGTACGTCTGTCCAAAAAAGCACATTACAGAGGCACATTAGAAAAATACACACATGAAGTAAAAATAAACCCACAGATTTTTTCCCCCTTACTTTCACACACGCACACACACACGCACGCACACACACACACACACACACACACATGCACACGCACATGCACACGCACACGCACACACACACACACACACACACACGCGCACACACAGACTTTTCTAAAGACTTCCTAAGCACATTATAAGATAATTCTGAATAATTACAATGTAAATCGGAATTTTCTGTTGTAATAATAATAATTTTGTGTTCACCAAGTTAATTTCTGAGATCTGGGAACATAGTAACACTATAACACAGGAGTGTTGGATGCAAAAATATGGGTCAATCTCCAGACAATCCACATTTATCTGGAAGAGAACATTGAAGTAAATACTTCTGTATAGTATATAATATGAACTGACTGTTCCTGTGTATAAAATAACAACTGACATGGAGTCATTTGTCATTTTAAACACAAATAAAACCTGGTCGATTTGTTTAAAGCATCGTCGGTGGTCTGACTGTTCCTTTTCACACATCACACTTATGTACCACCATGTTTCCACATCTCAGTAGTAATGTTATCACAACTAATTACTATAAACATAGACCCACATTGTAATGGATTGGAATTATCTTAATCCTTCTGTGCATTGGTTCATTATTAGAATAAGCCCTCTGATTGCACTTGATAAGCCTCCTGGGAATAAAAAAAACAAAAAAACACCAGAACGTCAGACTAAGTCCCTCTATAGTGACCATCATCCCCAGCATATTAAAAAGAGCCAGCTCTCTCTTTCATGAAGACTTACAGATTGTAAAAAACTGCAGCCAGAAAACGAAGTTATTATTATATGTAACAAAAAAAAAAAAGACAGACTGCAATAGAAAAGCTTCTTAAACACAACCTTTCATCGGCGCGGTAATTACTAAGATCAGAGTATCTGTTTTTGTGGGTTTCCTGTCAAAATGTCATTTATAAAATACAGAACTTTGTCTAAATGGTGTGTTAGCAATGTGAAACATGATGGTCCTCGAACATTATGGACTATTAAATGATGGATCCTGAAGGTTTTTCCGAAGATATCTAGACTCCATAGACACAAACACAAACACCAAATAGAGCTTACTAAGTGTTATAGATTTGGTTACAATAAGTCCTGCCCAGAAATCTTTTCTGTTTTATAATTCAACCAAGACCAAGTCACAGATGAATAGACAAAACTGACATTTATAACTCCTCTCTCCAGCAGGATCAATACTAGACCCCTTGGCTAAAGGGATAGATATCCATGGTCATTTTTACAGAAAGAGATTCAATGAGTCTCAGGGCTCTTCTTTCAACCACCTGCAGAGAAATATAGAGGTAGACTGTATTTTATGGTTATATGAACCGGGGCTTGTACTAAGAAGCAGAGAGCGAAAAAGTATTTTTCTATTATGTGCAACCCTGTGGTCCTAGAATTAGAGGCATGCATTAATAAACAACTATCAAAACAAACACATCTTAAATACAGTACTCAGTCAATACAGAAAAGGTAGTTTAGAGAGTAGAAAGTTTCAATATGAGAAACTTCTTCTAAATCCAGCGTGAATTGATTTGCATTATGGTTCTGGAATTTCAGTCTTGCATGCTTTATGCCGATCACGCAACGTAATCAGACAAAGACTCATAATAATCCGACCTGATAAAATAGTAATAAACACATTTGTGGTTGCATGTTGGCTGATTGGCTCATTTATGCTTCCAACTATGTGGTTGGTTTTTGGCAGTATTACATATTTGAGGCATGAGACAAGTCTGACAAACCTTCAGCAATATATATATATATATATATATATATATATATATATAATATGTATGACTTTTTTTTAATAATAATATTCTTTTCTCCAAACCGTCATTGTTTTCCCTTTTCATTGACTTCACTTAGTGTCTTTCTTGTATTCAGTTCCACTCGCTGTCCTCATCTTCACTCTGTTTGGCTGTTTTTGTTATTTTCTAGAGGAAGTCACTTTGTAACTCATTGGAGAGTTGACTTACAGCCACCTCACTGTGTTGGGATCCTTTCAGTATCCTGGCCGTCTGCTGCGGGCTGTGTGCTGCACAGTTTTCTCTGGATCCACTTGCTGTTTCTGGGCAAGGACAGTGTCTGCATGTCCCGTGGTTCTCTGGTAGCCCATTGGACAACCTGGTAGAGTTGCATTCCTCTTTGTAGTGAGACTGCCTGCAGATTTCCTTCTGTGTTGAGCTGTCCTGACATATACATCCACAGAGTTTTCTTCTGCACTGAGCCACATCCCGACACAAGAACTTGCGAAAGTTTGGCTTGAAGACCAGATAAACAATAGGGTTGTAAAGGGTGGAGGACTTGGCAAAGATGGCTGCGAGAGCAAAAGCCATCGGTGGGACATTTGACGGGATACCAAAGGCTGCCCACATGGAAACGATAGCATATGGACTCCATGCTGTCAGGAACCCAATGCAAACGGCCACTGAAAGCTGAAAAGAGACATGAAAACATACATGAATCCATTTGTCCAGTAAAACACATTTATTTCATGCACATTTAACCCTTTGTAGGGCACACATAGAAATACACTGAAATTCAAACTTTCATCCTTAGGGCCAGATCTACTAAGGTCCCAATATGTGTGTATTAATTTGCTTCTGCGATCTAACGTTTTGTGTGTGGGGTCGAACTGCAGTTTGCAGATGATTTACTAAGATAGCTTGTGCAAATGTCAACAGGTGCAAAGTTTTGGAAACTGCTCTATTGAAATGAAGATTAAGTGTGTGCTATTGGAGACAATATGCTGTAAAAACTGCTCTTGGATATATGCCAGCACTAATGGGAACAGTGACTGAAATGATCCAGATGCACAGAAATGTAAAGGTGGAGGAGTGTTGTCATAGAAGGTAATGAATGACTCATTCTTTCATTTATTTTTCATATTAGAGGTGGTGGAGGCGGGTATTTTTAATTACAATCTTCAGATCAAGTGGAAAAGAATCCCATAAAGTATGTTTGAGTGTGTGTGTGTGTGTGTGTGTGGGGGGGTCCTTCTAAAATGTTCACACGATGGTGAAAAATGCATTTTCTGAATCTCATTTCATTGGTTCAACCACTTCCACGTGTGCACCATTACATGTGCAAACTGTTTGCACCTTCCTTTGGCACGTGGTAAATATACACACATTTTCTCTGAACAAAGTTGTGTTTGGGTTTGATAAATCACTTTGCGTGTGCTAAATTCATATATTTACATTTTCTCTTCCCAGCACATGCACAATTGTGTGTAAATGCCCCATATTGAATATTTATTGTAGCAAATGTACTAACTGGATGCAGATGCGCTATTTGTGCCTTTGAAAGATGCAACCCTTAGGGCCTGATTTACTAAAGGTTTGCACATGTAAAAACGTGCAAACTTGACTGCGCACACAAAAACATGTTGAAGCTGATCTACTAACAACACACCAAGGATTGCGTCTGTCAGATTGGCAAAATAGCTTGCACAACACATGTAGCGTGTTTACCCTGATGAATATACATTTTTAGTGCAAGCAAACACATTTGTGCCCATTATTTATGACCTTAGTAATTCAGGTCCTTAGTGTGCACTGTTAGTAAATCAGTTTATACATTTTTTAGTTGCACACATTTTAATACATACAAACCTTCTGTCCCATAGTGTGCTACTGGAGAACATAACAAAACTTTATTACTTTTGAGAAAAAAAGTTACTGTTATATAGAAAATCATGGTCAATGAAGTTACCATATTTGGTTCCTTACCCGTAAATGACACAAAAAATGTTTAAGTATATATAAAAAAAAAATTCCTGAAAAACATGTAATGTGAAAGGAAAGTGTATTTTAGAACATTAGAACATCCCTTTTAGAACATTAGACCGTCATCAGTGCTGATCCAGACCCTGTCCACGTCCACATGGCCCCTTTGAACATCATTCATTACATTAGTACCATTACTTCATGGTACCTAACGTTGCAGGTCCACTCACTGTTCATTCACAGGTGGACCTAAGAGATCGAGAAAGGGTTTAAGAACCTGATTTAGTGTGCAGTTACCTTGACGATAAGTGCATGTGCGTTGGTGATCTTGTTTTGTGGGGACATGTGCTGCTGCACAGCCTGGCGGGAGCCTCGGACCGTCAGCAGAATGAACGTGTAAGACAGGAAGATGACGGTGCAGGGCACAATGTAGCAGAAGAAAAAGAGGCAGATGATGTAGCTCATAGCTGCAGAATTCTGACTGGGTGCGTGCCAATTAATGCAGCATGCCGTGCCGTATGGCTCAGCCCCGTATTCACCCCAGCCCGTCAGGGGCCCCACAGCGAACACTCCAGCGTACAACCATACTCCAAGAACCAGCAGGCAGGCGTGGCAGAAAGAGAACTTGTTACCTGAGGAAGAGCATAACAAGACAGAGGACGGAGAGTTGGGGGAGTGATTACTGACAGATGGGGAAATAAACGAAGGAAACAATAAAAAAAACAATAACAACAATACGCTACTGAGGCATATTGAGTCTGGTTACCTGAGGCTGGTGAGTGAGGAGAAACAGGAAGACAGAGGGAGAAGACAGTGGAGAGAGAATGCCAGTAAGTGATGAACACCTTAGGAAATGCAGCCTTAATGTGACAAGAGAATGAATTATACTTTGCAGACAATATAATGTGACTTTAAGAATGGTTATAAATCTTTTGGTGTGTTTGATTTTACACAGTGATGCATCGCTGCTTTTCCCGCTGACAACAGATGAAATTAACACAAAGTCATTTATTTTCATTTGATTTGCAAGGATTTTAATGTTATATTTTCTTCTGTTTCCTTTGTTTCACATGTTTAAAGGCACAACAGGTCTTTGTTGATGTTTCTAAACAACACAGTAGTATATGTACAGGAGCTGCCGGTAACACAGCTTTACATCAACTAATTATTTGTTGTCTTCCTCTTAAGTCCAGTTCAGGTCCATCTCAGCCCATCTTAAGCCGACTGAGAGTTTGATCTGTGATTTATGTTATCACGTCACCATTTGCTGATTTGAGTTTCCTGTTCCAGCAGAATACTGCAGACCAATATGATGAGGATGTCTGCAGCTTATCTCATTATGACTCTTCCATCTTTGATCTGCACAGAGTTTTAGAGCAGTAAAGAAGGCAAAACTCTGCAGAAGCACAACAAAACAATGTAGTTAAACCTGCAGATACTAACTGGAAGAAAACAAAGTATAAGGAACTGTCAAACTTTGAAACTTCAAAGTTCAAAACACGCAATGAGTCCAGTCATGTGGCTCGATACAAGAATTAATGCCAATTACTGTGTGTTTGTAAGTAGCATGATAAAAAGCAAACAGCACAGCAGCTGCTACCAGAGACAATAAGGACATAGATTTAATATCCATGTTGAATAAACAGCTCCTAGTCTAGACTGAGCTGTCACATGACTGGAACATGCTGGATCAAGGAGGGTACAGTATGTGGCTGAATGTGTCCATGTCATTATCTGTAAAAATCTCCTGTCCATTCCCACTCCAACACCACCACAGAGATTCTCAACTGAAACAGAGTCAACTCTCCATAAAACTAATAAATAGAACGGCAAATATAGTAGCACATAGTGAAACATATGAGTTTTAAAGCTAAAATAAATTGATGTTGACATGGCCTGAGAAGGTTCACAAGCATTTCACCAACCTTAAGCTACTGAGATCTGCAGAATGTCCTCCTGAGACCCAACAATGCATGTTTTACTCTGTAGGGAACAAAAGTTCCACAGCCTTATGTAAAAAAGGGGAGAAATAAATAAATTTAAATA
>JAQQZY010000027.1:17161486-17178060 GCA_030068375.1 Ostorhinchus rueppellii | reverse complement strand
ATTAAAAAAGTACGACTGTTGGATGGGAGTCACAATAAGCTTGGTGGAGGTCTGCGCTCTCCGAGTGCTTTTCTAGTATATAGAATAATATAGAAAGATATTGAAACTTATGACTACTTTCTTTTAGTACACACAGTACTTAAAAATTTACTTTTACCTTCAGTGCTTGAGTAGTAGTTTTTTGTTTTTTTTAACAGACTTCTACTTGCAATACTTAAGTACAAAATCATTTGAATACTTCAGTAATTTCACTTAAGTATGATGTTTAAAAAACACTTCTACTTTTACTGGTCAGTTTTTTTGATATAATACTTGTACTCCACTCCTCTACTCAAGTACTTTATACATTTCTGCATTTCTGTACCTATGTAGTAAATCTTGTCAGTGTGAGCACATGTGGCTGTGGCTCAGTTAGTAGAGCGGGTCATCCAATGACCAAAGGGTTGGTGGTTCAAATCCAGCTCAAATGTGCTGAAGTGTCCTCGGTCAAGACATTAAACCCTGAATTGCTCCCCTTAGGGTCTGTCAGCCTACTGGTGTGTGTGACTGTAAGGCTTCAGAGAGCACTTTAGGCACCATGAAGTTGGATAAAATGCACCCTATAAAAGCAATTTATTTCATATATGTGTCCATTAATGAAATGTTGTCAAGTTATGGTAGCTCTGTTAACCCTCTCAGGCAAGTGACTATTTTTGGTAATTTCCGCTTACATTACAAAACAGTTACAGTGAGAATTTTGATTTTATATAAGCATTTAACACCTGCCTAAGCTGGTTCAGACTCAACAGAATTCACAGTCGGCTGATTTAAAAGCAGCCTCATTGATTATATGGTCTGTGTTATAGAAGATGACTGAATAAACTTAAACCTGAGGACAGTAAAGCAACAATCTAAGGTCCAGTGTGGTCTCCAGGGTCTGCAAGGTCCACCTGTGCATGAACAGTGAGTGGACCTGCTTTGTTAGGTACCAGGAAGTAATGGTACTAATGTAAGGAATGATGTTCAAAGGGTGGATGTGGATGTGGACAGGGGTCTGGATCAGCACGCATGTTCTAAAAGGGATGTTCTAATGTTCTGAAATACACGTTCCTAGGACCTTATATTTTCTTGTGGTTTTTTTTTTTTAAATATACATCTTGGGATTTTTTTTTTTTTTGCCACTTACTTGTAAGGAACCAAATATGGTAACTTCATTGACCTGGATTTTCTACAAATCAATAAAAAATTTTTTGGACAATTTCAATAAATGAATAAATTCTTGTTATGTCCTCCAGTAACTATGGTGCCCCTTTGGTGTCATGTGAGGAAATTAATATTCATGCAAAGCCATGATACTAATGCCCCACACTGAAAGCCCATGCCTTACCTCAAGTGTTCGAAGTATAGCACAGTACTTCATATCAAGGTGAAACTAAAATGAAATCAAATTGAGGTATGCCATGTTGGTAAGAGCATCAAATTGGTGTGCTGCACTATACAGCAATCTTGTTGGTGAATTGTCTCGTCGCATTACGAACTCGTGGCCAAGCTTTTTTTTTTCCCTCACATCACCAAAGGGGGTCCGTAAATAACACACTGAGGTTGACATTTTTAATTTCAGAGTATCTGCACGAGTGTCCTGTAAAGGATTAAACTTAAGATTTGGGCCATAATGTATATTGCAATTTTAATTTTGTTAAAATGAAGAATTAATATTGAAAAAAAAAATTCAGCATTTAGGAACTGATATTGAAGGTAAAGTGTCATATTGGTACCAGCATTAAAAATATTTAATACTTAGCCTTAAATGAGATGCATCATTATGAATGCAGCTCTTACACAAAAATCCATCTGCAAAAAAAGGAAAGCAAAAGGACTGAAAAGAAACTATAGCCACTATTACTATGGCTCGGGTGGTAGAGCTGGTCGTCCAATATCCAAAAGGTTGGCGGTTCAAATCCCGCTCTCTCCAGGTTAGCCATTGTGTCCTTGGGCAAGACACTTCACCCTCCTTGCCTCCAGTGTCACTCACACTGGTATGAATGTTTGGTGGTGGTCGGAGGAGCCGTAGGTGCAAAATGGCAGCCACACTTCCGTCAGTCTGCCCCTACAAATGTAGTTTACCACCACCAGAGGGGGAATGTGAGAGCGAATGAATAATGGATCAACAATGTAAAGAGCTATAAAAATCTAATCCATTATACTTAACTCTCAGAGCTAAACACAGTCCTGAAAATGTCCAAAGGTCTGAAATGTTTAGCAACTTTTTAACCACTAATGCGTTCAGTAATTCAGACAAAACACAGATTCTCGGCAGCTTCACATATGATCCAGTTCCATCTTCTGCAACATTCATTCACCAGGAAAACCCATGTCGTTCAATAAATGACAGTGGCTGTCGATGCTTGTTTTTATGTTCAGTAAATGAGCCATTTTGTTGAAAAACTAACTTTTTCCTCAGTTTCTTTCTGTTTTGATACACTAACCTTTGAATTTGCTGAGTTTTTATGAACATCTATCGTGATCAGTAAATTAAATATAGGAAAATATCTGATTTTAACAGAACAATGGAGAGAATAAGACAATAAATATCATATTTATCACATTTATTTCAGTTACTTTGGTCTTTCCATCGCCTTCCTTCTTTTCTTAGTGGACTTGTGTAACTCACTTCTACTCTTTTTATATGACGTCTCTACTTCCTTTTTTCTTTCATTGCACTTTTATCGGGTTTGTCGAGTTTATTGATGCTGATGAATTTTACTTTACTTTCTTTTATTTGAACTTTAAATAAGAATTTGTATATTTGCGTATTATTATTTTTTGCTGCATTTACTCCTCTGATTGACTCATCTACTGTCGAAGCACTTTGTAAACTGCTGTTTTTAAAAGCCGATGGGAGGTAAGGAGGATTGTTTTTGGTTTGGTTTGTTTGTTTGTTAACACTAGCAGCAAAACTATTGGTTGAATTCATACCAAATTAAGTTTATAGATTGTCACTGACCCAGAATAGAAGTGATTCAGTTTTGGAAAAAGTGTGTCAGAGTTCAAACTTTTTTTTAAATGAATTTTTAAAATCTTTTTTTTTTTGTCCATTTACTCATAATGGGTGGAATTTAAAATGTCTATTAAAACAACAATTTTGTTTCAATTTACTTCAAATGTGACACATATATAGAAGCAGGTGATATGATGACATCAGCTGGACTGATGCCAAAATAAGTTACAATACGTGCAAGGGGCGGGGTTTGTTGTGCCTGGTACTGCCCCCTCCTCCTCCTCCTCCTTCTAAATAGAGATAAATCACTAAACAAAGGTGAGCTGCAAAGAAGAAAATCACTCCAAAGAATTGTTCTAAGTCTTTACAGGTTAAAAATTGCTAAACCAAGTGTCAGGAAAGCCATGAATATGTGCAAATGCTGAGATCAGTAATAACTCTATGCACATGCAGTAAGAAACTACATGGATGAGTTGCCAGATACTGTCACTTACACAGAACAGTTATTCTTTTCACCATCTATTCTTGGTTTTGAGTGCATTTTAAGGAGGGCCAGACAGCTGGGGTTTTAAGTCAACAATTTTGCTCTGAAGCACTGAACGGATAAGTCCCTCTGGAAGGTCTTCCGATAGGCAGACTGACAGAGGGCGCATACTGGCGACACAAAGTCTGCATCAGAGCCCTTATGCACTTGACGATTTGGCAGTGGAACAGCCCATGTCCTCATCGTGGATTTTGGGATTGAGGCCCAGTCATCACCTTTCCTGTCTCCTCTCTATTCCCTAGTGTCAGAGTAAATGAAAACCTCTGCATGCATTGATGTTTCCCTTCATAGTATATGCATGGGAAGCTACAATGCCCTTTTCTGTGATGTCTTTGAATGTAAATGTACAGTACGGTGTGGTTGTGTGGCTCGGAAAACTGCCTCAGCTGCAGCTCCCTAGTGATGAAAGGAGGTCGAGCAGGCTTTTACCTTTCTATCTCATATAATGGGAAACTACAGAGATAAAAAGAATGTTTTCCAAGCAGCCCAAGGCAAGAAGAAGGAATCTGTTTTTGCACTTTTCAACTTGTCATCCAGTGGTTTGCAGGTCACACTTTGCGGTAAACTGTTTCATAGCTGCTCAGTACAACTACACTGGACATTAAAAACAGAATAACACAAAGTATTGTTCATCATAATGTACTATTTGAACACTCAACCTTGATTTTCTCAATGTGACTGGATTTAACAATTGTGGTTCTAGATGAATGAGGGGGTTTTGCTTGTCCAGTGTTTGTCATAAGGGTCCAAATACAAAAATGTCTGTGTCTTGTGTATGAATAAACATCATCACTGCTACCTCAGGCTGGATCAGGGGTCTTCTCATCTGATTAGATCATGGAGTTTACACATTTCTGGTCAGTGCAATGCTTTCATGGGGTCACAAAGAATCAAATATTTGGTCTGCATTCATGCATGAGGATGTCGGTGAGAAAATGAATGAACAAATGCAGACAGTGGAACTTTTGTTCGTCTTTTCATGCTGAACTGCGTAAGTAATGATGGGGGGGAAAACTGATCACATAAATACTTTTATACAACCACAGTCTTGTATAAGATGTTTGTTGCACCACAATGACCGGGCTGTTTCACTATTTATGAAGCTTTATGATGCCAGATGTGGTGTAAAACAATGAGAATAAGACATGCCATTCAGTTTACAACTCAGAAATAGTTATTAATTACAAGTTTCACTGCTGAAGCTTAAAAATGTTTTGATGTTGATGGCAATGATAATATATCAGAGACAGCAAGGGAAGCTGAAGTTCCATTTAAGGAAATGAATGGGCAAAACTGCACTGTTGGATTTACAATAAAGATACAAATTACATTTACATTAAAATTGCACAAGCATGCACTTCATTTTATGGCTGTTTATTGTTTGCTTTCTGATGCGAATTCCCTCATACATTCTTGTATCAGTAACCTACACTGCTCAATTCCTTGGGTTGTCTAAATAAGTGTTTCACAACCTTTTTTGAGCCACGGCACATATTTTACATTAGAAAAATCACAAGGCACATGACCAAAAATGTCACAAAAAGTATATTTATTGAAATCGAATGCCAATCTAGCCTTGATTTACTCATTCAGTGTGAAACTTGGGCCTGTTCAGTTGAACACAAGCTGATATTCTTATTGATATATGAAGACACACACACACACACACACACACAGACACACACACACACACCTTCCTCAACAGCTCTGAGTCTCTCTTTTTTAGGGGAGGGGGGGCAGGCCACTCGGGGTGGGTAACTCACTGATCTATGCATCAGTAGTGAGGAGGGCTTTATCAGCAGAACACACTGGTTCACTTTCACTTTTATTTTGTAAAGGGAAACAGGAAAACAATGTAGAGTGGCTCATTGGTGCAGTCGTATGTATCTATATCACGCTGTTTGCTTACAGAACCAAACAGGTGGAACTGGATAGTTTTCCACATCACACCTGATGACTTCTCACAGCACAGGGGTTGGGAAACACTGGTCTAAGAGGCAGCACCAAGCTGTTTTTTTTCACTGCAGGGAAGTATGGTGCTCATTGATTAAATGCATAAAATTATCACACCCAAAACCCTCCCATGGACATTCAGTGTGTCTGGGGGTGAATGGGTCAGTAAGCGGGCCAGGACACTGGACTTTGGATGTTGGATTGGATGAACTGTTCCAAAGAGTAGGTACAGGTCCAAAAGGCTGAGCCTGATTTGACTGACAGTGAAGTTGAAACATACCGGTATCGGAGCTCAGTCCCATGTGGATATCAGTGGAAGAGGCCGGTTGTAGTGCTGTGACTACATCAGCTGAAGAGAAAAGGGGTCAAGTCAGACACCTGCAAGTGTGTGCTGCTGGGGTTTTATGGCCTAAATGAAGCCTAACAGCCTCAGTTAAGCATTCCTTTTATTTTTACTTGTTTTGCTATAATGCAACAAGTTTTATGATGGAGCCGTAAGATGAGCTTCCCTGTTTTAAAGACCAGCCACTGCAGTATGTGTGGCTCATCAATATAGGGCACTACGGTGCCGGCCCACCTGTTTCACATGAAGACGGTAGGAATTGCCTAAAATATTTTTTTCAAAAACATAAATATTTAAATAAACTTGTTATACATAATACAGCCAGTGAGTATTGTGTATAATCTGCATTCATGTGTAGTTTCAAAAGGTTTTTGGTCGTTTAATGAGCAGTCAAGTCACATGTTTCCTGTTTGGGGCACCGGCCAAGAACTCCACAGACTCCTGTTTATATATGGTGTGTGCACGGTGGACCCCCCTCCGATACAAGAGATAAGAGAGCCTCAGGGTGCAACAAATTGCGGCCAAGCACTGCCCACAGAAATGTCACATCCTGGAAAGAATCAAGACCTTCCTGAGAAATAGAATCACAGAGGAGGTCTGTAAGTACTACTACTGAGACACGGGTAAACAGCTGGATAGTTCAGCAAGTGGTAGTGGGATCAGTGAAATGTTTTTAACCTCTACAATAATTTTCTATTTTTTTTATGCCATGCCATCTACTGGCAGTACCTTCACCTCTGGTCTAAATGCACTGTCCATACTGTCAGTGGAAAAGACACTTGTCAGGGACATGTCTGACTTTAACAATAGTCATAAAAATATGCATGTTTGAAGATGAAATTTACATATAAAATACACGACTAACAATACACTGTGCATTTTTATTTTCACTTAAATTAATGTTTTAAATAAAATAGTGGTACATGCAAAATGTGATTATAGTGCAGCTGAAAACTGACTTGCAAACAGCACCCCACCCAAAAAAATATTTCACCAGCCGCCACTGAGTATGTGCATCATCTTTTTCAAACTGCAAAAATTTGATAGATTATACCAAGTTCTACACATTACGTGATAAGATGAAGTTATTTTGTACTACTGTTGCCTGTTTGAGTTTTCCTTATGACTTCCTGGCACCTTTTAAGTTGTAGTTAAGCATTCTGCTGTTGAAGAACCCCGTGAAAAGATCGTTTCTGTCAAAAAATAGAAGTACAGCAGCTTGTTTCTGAGTGTAACAGAGCTCTACGGTTTCCTAAAAGCACATAATGAGCTGAAACATAGCAGTGGGTAACGAGCTCCGGTCTCCAGCCTCAGCAGTGGATTAATCTGTATAAACACACATCCAAAAACAGTGTCCAACAAATCCAGAAATCAGCCTGTGTGAGTAACAGAAAATCATAAATTGCGCCCTTTGGGGATGTGCACTTTGTTTTCAGTATCCAGTGAAAAATGAGCAGAGACTGGGAAGGACTGATAAATGGAGGAATACAATGTTGGACTGGTGTTTTATACTAAGTCATAATGGAGGACTTAGTTATTTAATACGTTTTAAAGCTGAAGTTATTCAGTAAATTACAATATTGCTCCAATTATTACCCTGCCCCCTGAAGGAGAAGCAAGGGGTATGGTTTTTGGTTCAGGTTGTTTGTTTATTTCTTATTTCTTTGATTATTGACACTCTAGCAACAAAACTATGAGTTGAATTCATACCAAATTGACTTTATATATTGCCAGAGATGCACAAAAGATGTCATTACATTTTGGCAAAAGTAGGTCAGAGTTTAAATTTTTAATGAATTATTATTTTTTTCCATTTACTTATAATGGGTGAAATTTCCCGTCTATAAAAACATCAATTTCATTGCAATTACTTCAGACTTGACACACACACACACACATATATAAAGGCAGTTGATATGTTGACATCAGCACACACAGACATCAGCTGGATATGTCCAAGGGGCAGGGTTTGTTGTGAAGCCATACTCTTATAACATTCAGATCTGTGTTACAAACCAGAAGAAAAGTGGAGAAAAAAATACAGAATAAATTATAAAAGTGAAGAAAAACGGTACATTTCAATCAGAACAGTCTTAGAACCCTAAGAATAATCTCCACAGCAGTAGAACCTTTTTCAAATAGCAGCTTGGTGAAAACAACTTTGAGGGAGATAAAAAAAAAAACAAAAAACAAAAAACAGCTGGAGAAAGTGTTGCAGCATCAGGTGTTTTTTTCAGGGAGGACCAGGTACGATGCCCAAGAAACATGTACGTAACAAAAAATTTGAACAGCCTCCCTGGAGCTGAACAAAGGCCACATTATACCAGTTCTACTAAAGGAATATCACCTTCTGATTTCTCAGAAAACATGTGACACAATGAGAATGTTAATGACATTTCCATTTCGTCATGTAAATTCAGTAATGTGTGTAGTCCTGTCGGTCGCTTTTTGGCATATCCTCTTCAACAACCCTGCAGGCAGCATTTAGCTGCTTTAAGTGTTTTGTATACTGGGAAAACAATCTCAGTACTGTTAAAATGGTTAAAGCACATAAGTAAACAGTTCTGCCTTACACACGTATGTGATTTTCTTATTTATATGTAAATTTTGGCACCATATTTCTCATTTAATGTGGTTGAAGGTTTGACCTCTGGCATTTTCCAATGCATAAGTGATTTGATTAAAAACCCTAGAGTTCAAAAGCCTTTAGTCAAAATTGCAATTATACTAAACGGGTGTTTGTTATGAATACTATATTAAAAGGTGAAGGTCCTTTAACCCATGAAGACCCAGTGGTACTGTTGTGGCTGTTCCAAAATATTTTTTTTCCTCTATATTTAACTTTTCTTAAGCGATTTATCACCATTTATTATTATATTATCCTCTGTATTTTGCAGTTTTTCAGTGGAATCAGATATTTTCAGGTTTTAATTCACTGATAATGTAGATGCTCATAAAAGCTCAGATTAAAGTTGAGGGTTATTATATCAAGAACAGAAAAAAACTCAAGAAAAAGTGACTTTTTCAGCAAAGATATTATTAATTGAAGATAAACCCAGTGTGTCCATCCACTGTCATTGATCCAACTCCATGGGTTTTACTGGTGAATCAATGTTGTAGAAGATGACAGTGTTTCCCGTTCACCACAGAGCGTCTGAACATCTAAATGAGTCATATCTGATGACCATGAAAAGACGACAAACTGTATTTTATACCAATTACTTACATGTATTGATAAGATTAGTGGATAAGCAGGTATTAAAAAGTTTAGATCAGTCGATGGTTTTGGTTGCTGGTGCAGGTTTGGGTCTTTATGGGTTAATACTGCATATACAGAAGTTTGATTGGACATATATATTTGTCCTCTGGTCACTATCTCGGACAGCTGTAAGGAAGTGTCACTAAAAAACAAAAAATCTGATGTTTTATGTTTCAATGACCTTTTAGAGCCTATAAACAGATGTACAGTTGATTCACATCTGGTCTCTTGGAATCTTCAAAAAACAATCAAAGGTTTGTAGTAATGTGTCTGTCCAATATTACATGATATGGACGACAGACTCTCCACAGTCCAGGGCTTAGTTATGTATATTTACAATGATTCTATACTATACTACACTACTCAAATGAAATGGTCATTACAGTATTGAAAATAAAGAGTTTTGAAGTTATGCCAAAGATGCAAATGTATTGGACTGTAAAGATCTAAGGCCCAATCCCAATTCACCCCTTAGCCCTACGCCTTGAAATGGCGCTGCAAGGGGTAGGGGTGCAAACATTCCCCTGTGAAATGGGACAATACTTCATGACCTGTTAACATCAGCGGTCATCAACGCCGCTATAAACAGATCCAAAAATGTTGTAAATATTCTTCATGCCGTCAGCAGCTGTAACCCTCTCTGTTCTATGGGTTTTGGTCATCTTTTTATGGCGATCAACTATAAACCACAGAAATTATGATCGAGAACACATTGAAACGGCATTAAACAGTCGATCCAATGATTAAAGGGCAACTTCGGTCATTTTCAACATGCTTTCTATTGCTCGAGCTACCCAAGAAACGCCTGTACTGAAGACGCGAGAAGTTTTAGTCCAACCTACATTGAACCCTGTGGTGTTTATGACTCAAAGCAAATGAAAACGATGTTAAAACAGTGTGTTTGTTCAAGTAGCAACTTACCAGTTTGTTTACAACCCAGGCTTCTGGTAGCCCAAACAAGTCGATCGTCGAAATTCAAGTCTACAACTCTGCATTGAAGAGTGAGTAAGTGCGTTTGATGATCGACTTGTTTGGGCTACCGGAAAGCAGGGCTGTAAACAACCTGGTAATTTGCTACTTGAACAAACAGACTGTTTTAACATTGTTTTCAATCGCTCTGAGTCATAAATGCCACAGGGCTGTGTTGTAAGGCGTCTTCTGATGTTGCATGACCTTTGTGGTAAGATTTGGAGCATGTTAAGATGTTAAAAACACAGCTTAAAAACCTCCCCCTATGGGTTAGCTGTGAGCGCTAACTTTCCAGTCAAAAATCTCGATGTGGGTTGCACTAAAATTTCTCGCGTCTTCGGTACAAGCGTTTCTCGGGTAGCTCGAGCAATAGAAAGCATGTTGAAAATGGTCGAAGTTGCCCTTTAAGGTGTTTCTTTCATCACTGCTGGAAGTTTTGGCTGTGCTTACTTCTCTGTTTGGCATATGATGTAGCCATGTTTGAAGATAATCTTTGTCTTTATTATGCAGGGAAAGGGAAAAAGGCAAATAAAAAATATCAAGATTTGAAAACAAATGAAGGTTTCAAAATTTTTAAGCTTAACAAAATTGATTTTTGTCCTTTTCTGAAGTTTCAGATTTGAAATGAAAGAAAATGGGGACACAATTGACTTTGTTAAGCTTAAAAATTTTTAAACCATTTTTATTTTTAAATCTTGATTTTTTTTTTGTTTGCCTTTTTCCCACTTTGCTTGCATAATACAGTAAACGCAAAATTATCTTCATAACCATGAACCTTTAAGAAAATGCGCTGTAAACTTTGACATGAGTGAAGTGAATGACTGTGCATGAATGCAAACTTTTGAGAAAGGATGCATCTTTTAATCTGCATATTTAGTGAACTGCCTTATTGCCTTATCATAAAAAATAATGAGCACAATGGTATTATACAGCTTACAGCTCCTGCTTATCAGTGACTAATTATCTGATCAGGTTCATACTGTCGACTGAAAATGTACAATTTCCTTTTCTTTTTTGTCAGACATTCTGTTGAATGTAGAATGACTACTTCTATTTTCTATGCAAAACCCTTTGGTTGCATTCAAATTTGTAGCATATATCTTTTTTTTTTTTTATTGTTAAAATTTTAGCTTATTACAGAAGACTGGTCCATAATAGACAAAGTAAATCTCAGCATTTGTGTAGAGATACACTGATTTCTTCTTTATTCCCAAAGCTTCCAGTGATTTCTCCCATTCCAGCCAGAAAATAAATAAATGAAAAAAACAAAACCTTCCATTGCTGTGCATCAGAGTCAGTGACATCCATATGAAAAAGAAAACAATCCAATCCAACTCACCATCACAGCTTTTATTTCCAACATGAAACCAGCAAGATCCCAAACATCATAATTTATTATGCATTTGAGCAATGTATATCATTTATCTTACAAGTTTGTCCTATCTATGTTTTTTTTTAAGTGTATCTCCATAACCATTTGCCCTGATAAGTAAACATGTAAAAACTGGTTCTGGTGATGGGGCATGAAGTGGGGACTCAACCCTCCTGTAACCATTATGCAGCTAATACAGAAATCAATTCAAAAGCATTTGGACTGAATGCCCAACAAATGTAATCAGTGAATGTAATCTGAGTGTCTGCAGGATATTCTGTCTCTAAATGCTGTTCAGTGGGTTGTATTTTCACAGAACAGATCATCGTATCGCTGCTATCATTCTGGGGTGTATGACTGAGGAAAAAAAAAGGAAATGAGACAGGCACATCATTATTCCTGAGATGTAAAGCGAAGGAACAACCCTCCACCCCCAGACCCAACACACTCTGGGGACAAGCTTACTCCAAGACCAAATCTAAATCTAATGTTGGTTAATCAGATGTGTTTTATGAGCGAGATGAACAAAGGATTACACTGTGGTGCTGATTCTTTTTTCTTTCTCGGCTGCAGTGATTTATTGGAAGAAAATGTGTGGAGGTTAAAAGCCTCAAGGAGCAGTTCCACGAAGCCCTGGCCAGTTGCCAGTGTTCATTCTCTTGTGAGGTTTGACAATTAATTTGATTTAAATCCACAACCTGTACAGCTGTGGAAATGTAGATGTTTTGCTCCTTATTTCTGGGTACTGCTGGTTTTATTTCTTTTTTCCAGTACGCTACTGCTCTGTGGATGCAGCAAGGTCAAGATGCGACTAAAAGTGCCATAGATATTTCTACACTGATCTTGAAGAACGACTGAGAATGAAAGGTATATGGATTTTAAAGCATTTTTCACCAGAGGCTGACAGCATGAAGTACTGCGTCTGTCTGACGTAGAAAGAAGGTATTTCATGAAAGTTCAGTGTTTGGATTTTCTTTCCTGCAATAAAAATGTATTTGTTTGACCAAGTCATTAAAAAAATACTCATATTAATTATTATTAGGGATGCACCGATACCGATATTGGTAACAGTATCGGTATTGGCCCCGATACTTCACTAATATACTCGTACTCGTCAAACAGTTGCCGATGCCATGCACCAATGTCTGTCCGAAAAAAAAAAGTCCCTCAGAGAACGCACAAACAGGAGACACCGCAGAATTCACAGCCCCATATATTCCAGTGAGTTGTTTCAACCAAATAAACAATCAGAAATGCCAGTTTTATTGTCAGTAGTATTTATTATTAGGGTTAGTTATCTACAGTCTTACTTTCTATAGTATTTTTCTTCTTTCTCAATGACAGTTGTGTATGATGTGATAAAAAATTACTAGGCCTATTGATATTGTTATTTCACAAATTATTAATTAGATGGCCAATTCCAACAAATATTCACCTTGTTACTAGCTAATTTTCAATCAAAACCCAAAACAGCCCTGAATAGCCTAAATATGGAGTATCGGTATTGGAAGTACTTGGTATCGGCAAGTACTGAAATGATTGTACTCATACTCGTATCAGTTTTCAAAAAAGTGGTATCAGTACACCCCTAAATATTATTATTATTAGTAGTAGTATTAGTAGGATTAATGGTGCAGGGATTCAAATGTTTTGCGTTGTGGTAAATGTAAGATTTTTTTCAGTAATTAAATGAGAATTCAACAGTCGATCAATGATTTGTTATTTTCAGCGTGGCTCCTATTTTGCCGTTTTTGATCACTGTGACTCTAATGTTTTGTTCAACCTCCTGTGATGAAGAAATTAAAGCCACAGCAGCATGTAGGTCTTCTACTTGCGTCAGTTTTGCAGATTACACAGCGTTTGTTCAGTCTCTCTGGGATAATGACATTAGAGCATAACCTTTTCATTTATTCCACATACCAAACTGCTGTATTTAGATCACACCAAACACAGTAGTTTCACCATTAACTTTTCTTCATTTGGAGCTTAACAGTGTCCGGCAGATTGGTTATTCATTAGAAATTTACAGACCTATTGATGAATGAGCACATGGTGATTAAATGGATTTATTTCCTTTTCAGGTAGAAACTGAACCCATTTTATTTTTTTACAGAAATATGGTAAGGGAGCTTCCTGTTTCAACACATCCAGTCCAACCAGTATCTACAATCATAATATCAGTCAAACTGGAAGTGTAGTTGGATTTTACCATCACCCACTGTAGGAAATTCAGTCATTTTCTGGGCGTCTGAGTTTGTCTTGCAGGTTTCCTCCTGGTTTGTTTCATCCTTAATGAAACATTATTACAAACTGAGCTTATCCTTGAGTAGCTTTTTCTACATTATTTTTTACAATAGGCAGAACAACCCCCCCTCGCACGTTTTGTAGCTTATTTTGGCATTGATCCAGCTGGTTTCATCATGTCTATGCGTGTGCTGATGTCAGCATATCAATTGCCTTTTTATATGTGCCAAGTCTCAAGTAAACTGAAACTAAATCAATGTTTTAAAGACATTTGAAATGTCACCCATTATAAGTAAATGGGAGAAAAGAACACTAAAAATTCATTTAAAAAATTTGACCTACTTTTCCCAAAATGTAATCAGTTCTATTCTAGGTTACTGGCAATCTAAAAACCCAATTTGGTATGAACTGAACCAATAGTTTTGCTGCTAGAGTGTTAACAAACAAAGAAACAAACAAACTCAACCAACCATCCCAGCTTCGTCCTCACCATTGACGGTTCCTGTTTCCCCTTCCCCTCAGGTAAAGAGTCTGGGTGTCGTCCTTGATAGTACCCTATCATTTCACACACACATAAACAAATCCATCCGGTCCGCCTACTTCCACCTTCGTAATATCAACCGCCTCCGCCCGTCTCTCAATCCAAATAGCACTGCAATCCTGGTCCACTTCCTCGTCATTTCTCATCTTGATTACTGCAACTCCCTTCTTTTTGGCCTCCCACACAAACTCCTCCATAAACTCCAAATGGTCCAGAATGCAGCTGCCCGCATCATCACAAGAACCCCCATTATCAGTCACATCACCCCTGTCCTACACCAACTCCACTGGCTACCAACACAACAGCGCATCCACTAGAAGATCATCCGCCACTCCTTCAAAGCCATCCATGGCCTCACCCCTCCATACCTTTCTGACCTCCTCCACATCAACATCTCCTCCCGCTCTCTCAGATCCACATGTTCCATTAACCTCACCATCCCCTCCTTCCGACTGTCCTCCATAGGGGCTAGAGCCTTCAGCCACTCTGCCCCTCACCTCTGGAACTCTCTCACCTGACATCCGAAACATAGACTCACTCACCAGCTTCAAAAACCACCTTAAAACTCACCTGTTCGGACTGGCTTATACCAGACTCCTTTTCTGCTGCGTCTTATTTGTATTCCTCTTTTACTTATTTACTGTTTTTATCCTTGTTTTTAAACTGTTGTACGGCGACCTTGAGTGCCTTGAAAGGCGCCTTATAAATAAAATGTATTATTATTATTATTATGCCCTTCAGGGGGGGTGAAGTAATAAGTTTAATAGACAAGTTGTTGCATGTTTGCGTATTGTAGTCGTTAAAATGTCTACAGGTATGTGTTTGGGAACACATCCATGGTTTCCTGGAACTGTTCGATCTCACTGGTCTACAGAGATCATCCACTTATATCCTGTAATTGCACATATAGACATACTACCTCGTGTAAACTGGTGATTAGATGCCTCTACTTTACTTTCGCTTGAGCAAAAGTACTTTTAGTACTTGCTACATTTATGGATAGGGTTGGTGTTGATGGAGGGATTTTTGTTTTGGTTTTTTTGCTTCTGTGATGGAGGTATTCAGTCACCTATAAAATCCCCAGAAAAGTGCACCAAAGAGCAGTTGTTGTGGGTGGCTGAACATATTTGGATTGTAATTGATGCCGATAGACTGAAAGACATGTCAAAAGAATTCTTGAAGCTAAGTTAATTGAATATGGACTCTTGGAAGGTGAATACGGGACATAGGTTTATGTTGGGTCTCTGTCTGCAAAAGGTAATTTGAGATTGAAACAGCAAAAGGAATCATTGCAATTACAGATGCAGCATGAGAAAAGTACAAAGATGAAGATAATTATACACAGAAGCTGTAAAAAATAAGACAGACCGCAGAGCAACAGTCATTAGACTCAATTATAGAAGGTTCACTGGAAACTGCGTCGCTTTTTAAACACCTTCTGAGGCAGTTGGACTTAAAGTAACTTGGAGACGCTGTCAAAGTTCAGTGACAATTAGCCTGGTGAACATTTACACTTCTTGCAGTTTCCAGAGACCGTATGAACCTTAACGTTGCAGCGTGTTTTCACTTTTAAGTCACAAAAGACGTATTTATGCTTTAACATCTGCGAAATGTTAAGAGGTTAGCTTAAAGTGACAGTCCTGACTGCCTCTGAAGTGCTACTAAAATGTATTCAACTTAAAGAACTGTGCTTCTGTAAAGGCCAAGAAGTGCCTGAATGCACCATAAGTCACAGGTGGTTCTACTATGCTGCCTGCCTGTAAAGCCAGCGCATTACAAACTCTTTTCTCCAGTGCATCCAAAAACTACGTGTGCAGGTGAGATTGATGCAGGTTATGCTCAGTTCACCTCTGGAGACTTTATATCTCTGGTGGGCAGTGATAAAAATAAGTTTCTGTTAAGATACGGTAGCTGCAGTGCCCTACATATTTTGTTTAACAGTCAGTCTTGACTATTTCCCCACAGATACACACATAAACTTATGTATTTGACAGGAACAAGCTGTCTTTTCAGGAGGCTGATGCCATTCCAAGCAATGATGCAGCAGGAGTAGATACAATATACGGCCAGAGAAAGAGACATCACAAACTTCTAACTTTTTCTGCTTAATTTGCTGCAGAAGTTGGATTTTCCAGAGTAGCCACACCTTCAGCTCACTATTGTAGTTACAAAAGTCACACGCATAAAAAAACACACAACTATGTGCATGTGATATAACCCCCTGGACGTATCTTCATGAGTATTTTTACTCTGAGTGCACATATTATGACCAACATGTTATTTTTAATCTGTTCATTTTATGACTGTATTTTTATCTGTGCTTTTATTTGTATTTTATTGACCCTTTGTGAAGCACTTTGTGACCTCCTTTG
>JAQQZY010000027.1:17069243-17080962 GCA_030068375.1 Ostorhinchus rueppellii | reverse complement strand
CATTTATACAATAGATAGAAACTGTAAAGTGAATGTACTGTAATCATGTGCAGACAGGGTTTTGAAGTCGATCTGGTAGCTCTGAGAAAAATATTCCTTTTAAGTAAAAACTATTGTTTCATTAATTCTCAAAATTCTAATTTTGACCCAAGACTGTATCTTGGAAACTTCAGCCAACCAGCATTTAGGACTAGATTTTTATTTATCAGTGACACACAAGGTCAAATTTCACTACTTTTGTTCTGGAAGCATTTTACTATTATTACTACTATTATTATTATTACTATTATTGTCAGATTATGCACAAATACTTCATTAGAGGAATGTGTGGGCTTCTTCTTTTAAGAGTTGAAGGATTTTTTTGTCAGGGTTGGGGTGGAAAAAGATGCATGTTCCACTGTGTATGTCACTGTTTCTGCTGTATATGTCAAGTCTGAAAGTGAAGTGACAACTGGTAAACTTGTGGTTCACCTACTCCTTGGTTGGCCAGCTTTATTTTTTATCATTATTTTGTGTTAACATTGATTCCAGTGACTAAAAGTGGCCTTAAAATTAGGAACACTACCCCTAACTTTCTAGGTCTTAAATCAGTTCTGAAGAGTGCATTTTACTCACTGAAAGTAAACAAGATGTTTGAAAAGCAGCATGTAAAATGAAAATATAATGCTGCTTAACACCATTTATGATTACCCTTTAATAATATAAGCAAACTTAACTGATAACATCTATGTTTTTCTGCTATATTTTGATTTATTTCAAATATTAATGCTGATTTCACACTTCATCACGGCTGTAAACACATGTCAGTATGTCTTAAACCTATTAGAGCGCCTCGAGTGTTCTGTACAGAACCTGCTTACGTATGTGTACCTGTGTATGTATGCTAACATGTTTGCATGTCCTCAGCAGGTTGTCTGCACCAGCCCTGTGGTGAAACATCACAAGAAGAGTCGCTATGGCACCGACATGCCGAAGAGATCAAAAGTATCTGAGTAGACTTTACAAAGGCGTTGGCTCATCATCTGATCAGACTCATCAATAGCAAGCATTCATATGAGCATTTACTCCAAACCTAGGAGCAAGTTTTTATATTTGCATTTGACTTCAGGGATTGAGGAACAAATTGATAAAGAAACATTCCTTGTGTCTCCACAAAGAGTTGAAGCTAATATTTTGATGCATCACTGTTCATTTTAGAACTTCAGCCAGTGTTATCAATAATCTTTTATAGTTAGATTTCTTTAAAGGGCCCCTGGGATGAAATTTCATTTTTTTTGAGGTTTTTTGTTTTAAATATGAGTTCCCTCAGGCCTGCCTAGGTCCCCAAATTTACAAGTTAAACTGACCAGTATTTCCCCTACTCCTGTGTGTGTGTGTCAACATCAAATGGGCTGTTTTGGGCGACATGGTGGTGCAGTGGTTAGCACTCGTGCCTCACAGCAAGAAGGTCCCGTGTTCGATTGGGACCTTTCTGTGTGGAGTTTGCATGTTCTCCCCATGTCTGCGTGGGTTCTCTTTTTCCTCCCACAATCCAAGGGCATGCATTGATAGGTTAATCGGCTAATCTAAAAAAATAAAAAATAAAAAAAAAACAACATCAAATGGGCTGTTTTGGCAGATCGGTTTTATACGTCACTAACTCCACCTTTTTTCAGTTTCATATGTCACAAACTTAGCACGAACTCCACCCTCACAATTTTGAACCCCCCACTCCCGATTTCAACTGAGAACAGGAACAACATGGAAGCCAGAAAAACGCACAGATTCTGCTCTGTACCTGAAGGACAACAAAAGCCTTTTCCTTCTTCCAACATCTGAGCCACAGAAAAGCTTGTGGTTGGAGTTTATTTATACAGGGAATGTTTTAGCAATTTGGGACAGTCCAGATGTGGATTAGCAGGACATCTTACACTTACACCGGGATTGATACCAACTCTCACTGGACCTGCAGTAACCCTGTCCAAGTGAGTCTATTTTCGCAGTCATTTCCTTCTGTCGTGGTATATCGCGGCCTTGTTCGAGTCGTTGTAACATTAGCTTCGCAGCTAACAGCCTGGATGATGTAACATCGATGCTAGCTCAAAGCATCTGACACCAGTGCTTTACAATTATAAACTAATACTATTTGTATTTTTGCGATATCGATATCTCTTTCCCATCTTTGAAATGAGAGAAGTGTTGATGCTTCTTTGGAAATGTATTCCATGATCTCCTTTTATAAACAGACGCACATGGAATCAAACTAGCCTGGGCCACTCCCACCAAAATCAGCTGGTTTTATGCTAGGCTAATGCTAGACCTTCCTAGTGGAGCCTGTAATTCTACAAGAAGGTGGAATTTCGTGGAAAAACTCTGTTGCTACAGTATTAGGGTGCCCAGAGGAGGATTTAAAAGGACGCTGCAAATTCCATGTCAGGGGATTTTTTTAAATACTGAGGTACAAAGCTGCATATGTCTGCAAAGAAGCACATGTCTGTACATATTAAGAAGTTATTTTATTTTTTACACATGTTTTATGATAGTTTTTGATTCGACCTTTTTTACCTTTTATCCCCCCTCCCCCCTAAGGTAAGGCAAGGGGTATTGTTTTTGGTTTGGTTTCTTAAAACTCTAGCAGCAAAACTATTGCTTCAATTCATACCAAAATAGGTTTATAGATTACCAGTGACCCAGAATCGATCTGATTGCATTTTGGGAGTAGTAGGTCACAATACTATTAATTTTTAATGAATTTTTAAAATATTTCTTCTTCTCCCATTTCTTCATTTCAATTGTCTATAAAACTGGCGACTTGTCCAGGGTGTACCCCGCCTTCGCCCTTAAGTAGCTGGGATAGGCTCCATGCGACCCCCGTGACCCTAGTAGGAATGAAGCGGGGATAGAAGATGAATGAATGAATGAATGAATGAATGGTCTATAAATAAATACATTTTGTTTCAATTTACTTCAAATTTGGCTCATATATAGAGGTAATTGATATGCTGACATCAACACCTGCTCCATCTATCCCAAAAGAAGGTAGAATACATGTGAGGGGCGGGGTTTGTTGTGCCCAGCATCACATGTCTTAGATTCTATCCTTATCTTTCTTATGGCACAAAAACCGAGACCTGGGTATTTCATTCTATAACGTATCATTGATCAAATGACCATAAAGCTGAGTCTGATAAGAACAATTACAAAATCCATAATGAAACAACAAAAATAATAATAATTATTATTATTTGTCTGTTACAAATCTTAAATCACCTCTGCATGGTTTCACATTAATAACAGTTGTTTGTTTTTTTACTTCCCTTCCCTCTGGTTTATTTGTGTGTAATACATGCCTGTTTTCTTCATTGAACTTTGCTGCCAGGGGTTCCTATCAGGACACCATGTGAGAAAAGAAAGAAGAAGAAAAGCATGGAGTGAAAAACTCTGCTCTTCTATATGAAAGGGAAAACAGAAAAGGAGGAAAAAGTGGAGGCAGAGATGGGAGAATAAAAGTGAGGGAGAAGGAAGAATATGATCCATACAGTTAGTCTACTTTGACTAAAATAGTCGATTTTTTCTGCCAGGTGCTCGAGGGGAAACAGAGAAAGTAAAATGTTAGAAAGAAAGTCACGAAGTGCAGCAAATAGTTTGTGAAAGAAAAATTATGACGTGATGATTATTAATGGAGCTTCTCTGTGCTTCATCACTTACCTCTTTTTTTTTTGCGATTGAGGAAAGTATTCTAAAACCCATCAACCATTATGTAAATGTACTTTTAAAGCACTTTTCCACACTTATGGTGCAAAGCACTTTACAAAGCCTCACATTCACCCACTCACACACACTCATACACCATGCAAGGCACTACCAGGCCTACTGGGAGCAATTTAAGGTTCAGCGTCTTACACGAGGACACTTCAACACGAGGCAGGATTCAAACCACCAACTCTTCTGTCATTGATAGAACAGTGTAGAATAGAATCTTTATTTTGTCAGTCGGGGTTCACACATGTAAACATGCCCCACACACTGAAACTTGTCTTCTTTAACCCATCACTAGATCATTATGCAGTAGGCTCGCCTGGGGAACAGATGGGGGAGTTAAGTGCCTTGCTCAAGGGCACATCAGCCAACAACTCTCCACCAGACCAGGGAATCGAACCGGCGACTCTTCAGCCATCTAGGCCATGGCTGTCCCCACACTCATAACACACTAGAATAGAATCTTTGAATAACTGAACAACCTTCGATTTATTTTGATTAATTATGAATTATCTGTTAGTAAATCATCATGAGGTTGTATTTTTTTTCTCTCAACGCTTCACATATTTAAGCCCCGACACAGACTCAATACATTTCATGATAAATGTTGTTAGATAATGTTAAAGTCAGATAATGCATCGGTTCCCATCAGCGTAGCATCCCTTTATGCTCTGTGTTTACACATGGCTTAGTTTATTGTTGATAATCAGCAACAACATTAATTATCTGTTAGTTACTGAAAGAAAGAAAAATGAAAAAAAAAAAAAAAAAATGTCGCCATAGGAAATCTATAAACTCCTTCAATGGTGAGGTGGAATAATGCAGGAAATGCTGTGTTACTTATCAAAGCAAACACAGCTGGAACATTATATTTTTAGAACATGGTAATTATGTTTCCGTACTCAGTCATGTGTTGTATGTGATCATGTATTTACATAGGTGTGTTTTTTTCTTGCACATGTGTGTCACTGTAACTCACATTCTTGTTTGTGTCCCTGTGAACAGAGTTACATAATGAAAACTCCAGCAGAGACAGAACACATGGGAAAAACGACACGAGGTTGGTCCTCATGTCTCAGACTCCTGACAACGCTGCAGGGGACGTAAAATAACCCCCCAGGAGGTTGTATTTGTCCGATGGTGCAAATCAGCTGATGTGGAATATTCCCACTGCTTGGAAGCAAAATGGTTCCACTGGATAATAAGAGAGAAGTGATTTATTCAAACCTATAAAAGTGATTCTTGACTATCTACCAGTCAAATGAGTGACTCGATGAGGTCAGCTGATTTTTAAAGGCTGATATGATTATGGTTTTGGAGCAGGAAAATATTCAACTGGTTGGGTGACACTAACCTTGAAAATCAACACGACTGAAAATGAACTTTTGACTTTAATCTTGAATCTTTTGCTTTAACAAATACTGGATAAATGTTTATATCTAATAAAAGTATTAAATACTCTGACAGTCACTCTCAAAATAATGATTTTTAACAACTGAAATGATTAAAAAAACTTAAACAAGTAGGAGTTTCTTCATGTGATATTTATTTATTTATTTATTTATTTATTTATTTATTTATTTATTTATTTATTTTCAGTAACCTGGATGAGAAGCTGCTGTTAATCACAATGGTATAACTATCCGTCTGGGGTAATTTACAGGTGTTAGTTACTTCTCTGAAATGTCAGTCAGTCCCACACGTGACTAACACTTTTAACTTTTGTGTCAGATCATTTAATTATTTGTTTGCAATCATGGTGTGAAGAAGATTTTTTTAAGCAATATAGTAAAAAATGCTCCAGGAAAACATCTCAGACCCAGCCTTTAAGCAGCAATTTGGGTTATCTAAACTTTACTGGAGGAACGTTTTTTCAGCCAACGTTTTACTTCTATTCCTTACATTTTAAAAATAGCCTTGTTATTCCTATTTAATTTGGGCTTGTTTTCATTCAACTTGGATTTTTAAAAAAAAAAAAAAAAAAAAAAAAAAAAAAATTGAATAAATAAATTTGATTGTGGTTGGATGAGAAGTATAAACATATACCATTCTGACACCCTATTGGTTTGTACATGACCCATCCCACCTGACTTTTTGCAGCATTCCAATACTTATATTCAACTCGTCATCATATGTTCTGCTCCATAAACACATGTTAATGCTCAGTAGGACACATATATGGTTCTTTAATACATTTGCATTGGACTAAAATTGTTCATTTTTAAAGGGCATATATGAAACAGGTAGACTAGTGCATCCCAAATGTTTGAACATTAACATTCTAATATAACATCATAGTCATTATGGCCTGTATGAAAATGTTTTTTGGGGGTGGGGTAGTGCACTGAAGGCCCCTAAGCTTTCGTCCTAATGGATTTCTTCCCCTTACATTTACTTTTATACTTTAAGTAGTTTTGAAACCAGTACTTTGACACTTTCAGTGGAGTAAAACGCTTGAGTTGATACTTGAACTTCTACAGAAGTCTGTTTAAACCCTAGTATCTCTACGTCTACCTGAGGAATGAATGGGGATACTTTTCACACCTCTGGTTCTGTCAGTGTTACTCTGTGTAATACAGAGGTAACAAAATAATGATGTGTTTGTGATAATGCATAAGTTGTAGAAACACAGAGTAACCTCATATCCACCTCATCTTTCCAACAAGAGATTTCACCTGATACCATTTTAACATTAATTTAACTTCTCTGATGACCTTCAGAAAGGCAACAAAAGAGAAGCACAGTGCATCCTGCATGCATTGACTCCACCACTGTTATGGACATTTTTACAGTGAAGTTTATTTTCATAGAGAGAAGCCCTTTTTTTCTATTTTCAATGACTATAGCATTATTTCCATCCATGCAAATGACCCAGGTGTAACTATATCAATGCTGTTTGCTCAGTTGAGTTTGGAGTGAGCTTCTTTATTTGTAGCTGCTTTGGGAATTACACACTATATTTTTTTCTCATTTGCACTAGTTTTGCACCTGCAAAAGCGGCACAATTCTCATATGGATCAGGCTTAATGGTTTTACTATGTCCTTATTTCCAGATCATAATCCTCATATTTCCTGTACTGTGTGACTCTATAATCCACTCGTTCATGGTAGCACTGTAAGGTTTGGTCATGTTAAATCATAATATACAAGAAATTTGGGAATTGATCATTTACAGTTTCCATTTGCACAGAATTTTTTATGCAACATAAAAAATAACAAGTAACAAGCTCATTTACATTTTAGGGATTGGAAATGCATTACAATTAGAAAAGGTACAATGGTTCTGCTGTCCCTCCTGTTTGTTTGTTTGTTGTATATTTAATCTGCTCTGTCATTGGTACATGCAACCTGTGCTGCTCATTAGTGTAAATGAGAATCAGTTCTCAGCACTGAAAATAAAGGTTAAATAAATAAATAAACAAATATAGAAGTAGTTACATCCTAGTTACCACCAACTAGTAGAGCAAAAACATGCCAAAAATTAATCTGAGAGGTGTCTATGTACTAATGAAATACCCCCAAAAAAGCCCTAAAAAGAACCCATATGCCAGTGCAGGGGCAGGGAATGAAAAGAGAGGTGTGGAGATGTGAAATCCCAGACACAGAGGAGGACGAGGAGAGGACTCACAGAGCAGAGCAGTTCTTGTTCTGCCTGATATCCTGCTCTGTGACACCGTCTCCCTCAGGGTATTGTGACATCCAGAGGACATGTCCAAGCTACTCTTATCAGCTTTTGCAACACACACATGCACGCTGAGACACACTGAGGAAGATCCGCACTTGTCCCGGCTCGAGGAAGGTGTGCACTGTGTAGGTGTGCAATGACAAAATAGTTCTGGCTGATTTATTTGATGTCTCGTGCATTCACCGCTGACCCATTACTATTATGGTCTTCAGCACATGCCCATAGAGTCATTTTAATCCTTACAGACAATTAAGTCCAAAAAGATAACGACATTGATTTGAAGCTTCATAGGCTGAATGTAGACATGCATATGTGCACAGCATCATTAGTGGACCTCACTATCTTCACTAGGCCAGGCACCGTTCATGGTTCATTTGAAGACAGACTATTTTTGTCCTGTACGTCATGCAGAAAGCCCCTCAGTAACATGTAAGAGGGGGTACTTAACATGTGTGGCCATCATGTGCTCGGTACAGATGACACTTACACTACATGCACAATGGGGACCTAAAGCAAAGCCAGATTTAGGCTTCCAGCCACGTGGACATGGAAGAGGTGAAGACAAGATAAGCAGAGAGGTGGGGTATTTATTGTTGGTGATGGTGCCAAATGGACTGCAGAACATAAATAGCAGCACATAGTGAGCGTGAGTCCTTCTACGAAATCTTTGAAAGTATTAATGTGTGAGACTTTTGTGATAAGGTGCAACTCCTTTTACATAGAAAAATAGAAAAATAGGAAAAAAAAGAAAAAAACTTGGTCTTTGTTCAGCCATGGTCAACCTCCAGCTTCATTTTTTCAGAGTGAAGAACTTGTCAAAAACATATTTTAACCTTGTTAAAGTAGGTTCTTAGAGCAGGATTGACCGTTAAATTTTCTTGATCAGAAATGGGAAGATAAAAAAAAGGTATGATACTTACACTGTGCAGTATTACATATGTGCAATATCACCTCAGGTTGGGTAAATTAAATTAAATTACATGCTCAGGGACTGTAGTGTGAATGTTGTCCATATGTGATTGTGTTCTTTTTATTCCCATATTTATAACTTTTTATACTTTTTATATTTTATATGTTAATTGTTTTATTGTTCTTATGTATGAGTGAATGTAGGTATGCGTATATACATATGTATGTGTATATCTATGTATGTGGGTATGCATATGTACATGTATATATAGATGTATATGTGTGTGAGTATGTGTATGTTTGTGTGCGTGGATGTATATCTGTATGTGTATGTTTTTATATATATTTTATTATTGCACCTTTGGACGACTGCATCCTTCAATTTCGTTGTACTTGTGCAAAAAAAAAAAAGCTGTATCATTTAATTCACGATATATTTTTTGTATCATATTTGATACATTAGGTGTTTTTGTCAACTTTTTGCTCACAATGTTAACTTTAGATACACAAATATATTTCATCAGTAGCATTTTGAAAATATAGACCAGGGGTGTCAAACTCATTTTAGTTCAGGGGCCGCATTCAGCCCAACGTGAGCTCAAGTGGGCTGGACCACTAAAATTCATTAATGCATCCATTTTCTGAATCTGTTTTCTCCTCACTACGGTCACAGGGCGACCAGTAAAATACTAGATATAATAACCTTTACATAATAATACAAATTTCACTTTGTTTTAATGTGAAACTAGAGAATCACTTGGAGAGCACAGACTTCCCCAAGATAATGTTTGTACTTTCATCCACTAGATGGCACTGAATATAAAGGTGACCTCATGCCCTATCTCCCAACAATAAAGAAACCTTTAAAAAATTCCTGGATCCAGACAGTGATCCAGATCACCACCAAAATCTAATCATCTGTAGGATACCCCATTTCTGACAGTCTCTGAAAATTTCATGAAAATCCGTCCATAACTTTTTGAGTTATATTGCTAACAGACAAACAAACAAACCAACGCTGATGAAAACATAACCTCCTTGGCGGAGGTAAATATGAATAACCTGAACTACCATGTACAATCTGACATTTATTAAGAAATATAAGTAAAGCTTCAACATCATTATGTCTCAGCTTATTAATAACCCAATGTACAGATCATTGTGAATCTATTATTTTGTTCAAATTTGACTCTTTTTCTTCTTAAAAATGTTCAAATTGTTCATAACTGTTCAGGATATTCACATTTTATTGTGACAATAGTTTCTAAATGTAAATATTTTCCTCAGGCAATTGGACACTTGATAAATTGCTATATCTAATGTCTTCAGTGCAACTTCTTAATTTTGTAAATTCATCCTGCGGGCCGGTTTGGAACCTTTGGCTGGCCAGTTTTGGCCCCCAAGTCATAGGTTTGCACCCCTGATATAGAACATTTCTGTCATGAGGGTGGTCTGGACTCAACTGCAACACAAAAAAAATGGGAATTGGTTTAGTGTCTTAATTGGCAGGGTGGTGGACAATGCAAAGAGTCCACCAGGGACTGAGAGTCGACTGCTGAAGTCGAACAGCTGACAAGAGAACAGGCAGCAGGTGAGTCGGAGACAGGCAAAGGGTCCAAAACCAGAAAAACCACAAGAACCCAAGGCAGGAGATGGAGTCAAGGACTGAGGGCAAGTCGGTTAACGAAGAGCAGGCAGGTAGACGTGGTCAGGAAAACAGGCAGGCAAAAATCCAGGAGGCAGGCAGGGCAGGTCGGGTTTGATCAGGATCAGAAATGGGAAAAACAGGCAGGAGAAAATGCTGGAAATACAAGACAGAGGAGAATCTGTTAAGGAAGGCAGGGCAGAGAGGTGAACATATACACTGGACCTGATGAGCCGCAGCTGTGCTCACTGGTGAAAAGAATCAGATGATGAAGGGGTGTGGCTGAGTTAGTGAGATAGAGAGACAACCCAACAGAAGGTGGAAAGGGATGGACTGAAAGGTGTGGCACAGGGAGGGAGACGACAGCTGCCGAGTCCCAGGTGTAAACAGTGATAGTAATGAGGTGATGGTCAGGGAGTTGGCTGATGAAGGGGTGTGGTTGATGAAGGGGTGTGGCTGAGGGAGTGAGAAAAAGCAGACAGATGGAAACAGCGTAAGCAAAGAGAAGAACAGGGCTACGAAGAAGTGACACGGAGACAAACCATAACAACAGAGGCAGCTGTTTTGTTTCCACATCCTTTTTATTTCCCTCAAATGGCACCAAAATTTCAATATTTTTCAATAATGATTTTCAACCAAATAATGGTTTTAACGCAAATTTTTGAAAATGACCCAAGACTTTCCTACAAAATGTGTGTTGGGGGATTTAACGATAGTGGCCATGTTGGAAAGAACAAAAAAAAAAAAAGCCCTTCTACTGGTTGTAGTGAGATAAAAATCCACTAGGGGACAGAAAACATGTATTGGTTCAAGTACAAAATGTTTTTATGGAAAGTATTGATCGTGTTGATAAGATAGTCTCAGAGCAGTCTCAGAGCCAAATGTAGCAAATATGATACAAATGATTTTATAGGGTTAAGGGATTATGAATACGTGTTTTGTGAGCATACTATTTATTAATTAGGGTAAAGGCGACACAAAGATTTTTGCTCCATTAAAAATCCCATAGTTCACACATGTAACCATGACAACATAGTCACATTTCGTCAGTGGTCATGGCCTTAAAGGTCACATGTTGGCTATTGACAATGGGATAAATATGGAAAGTGTGGTGACTGTTCTAATGAGCCAAAGGAGGGGTGGAGGTTAATAAAACAGTCGTAGGTTTGAACATGGGAGACTGTAGCTTGTTTCTTCAAAGGTCAAAACTGTCCTCTTTGTTTCATAACTGTATCCATGTGTTCTTTGCTTTACCTTTGACAACAAACATTTCCTAACTTTAACAAAGTACTTATTTTAAGCACGATGACCTTTCCTTCAATCTAAAGTGTGTTTTTGTGCCTCAACCTTTTTAAACCATAACTTCAGTATTATCTCAACATAAATACAAGAGTTTATTGTAACATCTCACTGTTATTTGTGGTTATTTGAGGAACATATACCTATATAATATAATTACTTTCAACCAAAACGGTATAAGACGCTGGCCGCTATGTGTTGCATATCCACAACATCCAATAAGAGGCAATAAAATATCTTATAGTTTTAATTGAATAATTAAGTGTAGAATTTAACCATAAAGTACAAAACATGGAACCTAAGCCTAATCATTTTTCAGAGTGTCTATTTGCACCCAGGTACAAATATATATACAAATATATATAAAATATATTCACACAATTCTTCTATTTACACCCATCTGGGCGAAAGGTTAATGTTTGCGTAATTTCCTGTCTATTGGT
>JAQQZY010000027.1:16987005-17002718 GCA_030068375.1 Ostorhinchus rueppellii | reverse complement strand
TGTGTGTCGCTGACTAGATATCTGGAGTGAAATATCAAATTATGTACACAACAAAATAAATTGTGCACCCTGGAGCTAACAAGTTATCATAAGATATATTAAATGTTGCAAAATCAGCAAAGGTTAGTTAAACCGTAATTTATTAGTTTCCTTTAAATAGTCATTGTGTGTTTAGTTAAGGGGATTATTGAGACCTGGTGTGTTGGCACTTAATTGTCTGACAAGAGTTTCTCATTTATTTGTCAAATGGAAAGCCTATTTATATAAAGGAAGAAATAAACCAAGTTTATTGTGCACGAACTGTTTCCTGAAATAAAACAAGAAATTATGCAAAGCGGCTGAGAAAAACAAACATTTTTCTATGTGCATATCATGACTTCATCTAACTAGTAACTGCATGAAATATTTATGCCATTTGCTTAGTCTAAACCTTAAGAGTTGTAAGCATGTGACTTGAACGAAAGAGCATAATGGACACTTTGTGTGTTTGGAGAGGCACTTCATGACCTTACACATATTAACCACATCCCTTCCTTTACGCATTCTCTTCATCCTGAATCATTATCCACATAGCTGATAAAATGAAACACTTAAGTGGCTACACATTTCCTCTACTTTAGCAGCTGCCTGATGTCTAAGTTATGTTTGCTGTGTGAACCACAGCAATCATATTTCCAATCCTGCCCTTCTTATCCTATGCACTCAGATGGAGACTATTAGCCTAGAAAACAATGTGCGTGCAAAAGGGTTTCACACTGACAATAAGTGATTCAAGACAGAAAAGGACATACAGAGAGAAGAACAAAAGAGACTACCAACCAATAACCAGCAGGCTGAAGAATATGGTCATGCCGCTGGACTGCTCTTCTTCTTGGGCCTTGACCCCAGTCTGCACGGGCAGTATGGGCTTGGGGGTTGGGGGTGCCAGAGTTGTTGGCTTGACAGCAGGTGTTGTAGAGCGGAGGGTGTCATTGCTGTAGTTATCTGTGTCATTTGACTTGCTGCTGGCAGACCGTCAAGAGCAATAAGTACATTGGTATGTGCATATAATAGATAGCACACAAATAAATGTCAGTGAGCTCAGAGACATAAATGAACATAACCTAAACATAATATTTAGAATTAACTCATGACACGCAAAATGCTGAGGAACAAAAGCAAAATACAAGTGCATTCTGGCCAATTTGCAAAACTGTTTTAATCTTTTTTAACCGAAAACCTTATGGTATTCAAGGCCTGTATTAAAATTACCTCAAGGCAATGTGATTAGTAATACTGTCTTTAAAAACCTTAAATACACTTTTAGTGTTTAGTTTTTGTAATGATCTTCTTAGAATAAGGAACGTGAAACATATGGACAATGCTTATTTCAGTGCATTGAAATAAATTTTAGAAACCTAACCACAGTGAAATGTTCAGTCTGATACCAAATCCTCAGGGCTGAGTAAAGCGTCATCATTACCAGAGAGGAAACCTTTGTTACAAACAGTGCGAGTAAAGCTAGCTGCAAAAAGTTACTACAGAGTACATCAGTTGTATCATTTCAGACCTGACAGGTTGTCCATCCTTTTCTTGATCGCTTGGGCCGTCTTCTTTTTCATGATTTATTAATGTTTGCTGGTTTTCAGCCCCAGTACCCTTATGTTCAGTATCCGCTCCGTCATCTCTCTCATGCAGATCCAGCGGCTGTTCTCTCTCATTTCGCTCTAGCACGCACGGATGTACAAATAACAACAAAAGAAAAAGCAACGTAACTTTACGACTAATGACTCTCATTGTTGAACAAATACATTTACTTCCGAAAGCAACGTTTTGTAACAAAAAGGACTAGCAGTTCCATGTCGACAGCTCCATCTGTATCTGTTGACATCATAACTCCACTTCCTGGTTATGCTTTGTAGGGAGTTGTAGTCCTTATAATTTAATGACCGTCACATAGAATAGCAAAGAAATAAAATGGCGAGCTTCTGCTTCTATCAATTCCTGTAAATATATGAAAGTTTCTGGAAAAGGAATTTTTATTTCTATTTAGATTGAAGTGATTAGACACATTCCTCTCACAGTAATTGCGTACTCTATTTCCCATGAGCCATTTTAGAAAATGTCTGTCGGCTTTGTCATGGATATTGTAGTTCAATCAACGCCTGCGCTTGAGATAATAATAATAATTACCTGCATGTGACAGAACAAGTTCCAACCACTTTTAAGCCACATTAGCGGAAGAAACCGATTATTAAAAAGTGTAAGTATTTTTGACATATTTTGTAGAAATAAACAAGCTTTTATTGCTTCAACAGATAATTTTATGTACTCTCATCTTGTTAAAATGCCATAACATTGAATCTTCTTATATATTACATTTTTGGAAAATACATTTGAGTGTTATTTCAACTTGGTGTTTATTGTGAAAATTTAGCTTATAAGTGCACTGGCTCGGAGAAGCTACTCGACTAGCACAATACATCATATGGACATTTTGGACATATTTTTGGTGGGCTCTTCATTTAGCCCTAAAATATACACTGAAATCTTAACTATGTGATTTAGGTTGCCTAGTTAGTTTGAGTTCCTTTATTTTATCGTACGTTGTGTAGTGATTCTTTGAATTACCATAAAGCCGTATGAAACAACTCAAACAAATTATACTGGAACATGATTTTACGTAGCTACAACTATGCAATAAGAAATATTACAGAGGCTAGCATGTTTTAACTTAGACAGAAGGGTGGGGTCCTTCCAATTTAAGTGAATTTTAGCTTGATATGAAGTTCTAATGTCGCTCAATTTAGGATTAAAAAAAGTCAATTATTTGCCAACTTATTTTTCCATATGTCGTGACGACGTCGTATCAGTTGGAGATTTTGGTCGCGACGTTATATTTCACAACGTTATGTGTCCCAACGTTCACGGCGCGTGCGGTGCTTGTTTGTTGGTTACTGTTAACGCTATGGATGGTTAACGCCCACTAGTAAGAGCTGCTCATTTTGCAGGGGGAAGCTCCATTCATAGGGCTGGTAGGCGTGTAGGCGAAACGCAGGAGCGGCAGTACACCATCAGCAACGGAGTGTGTGAGCCAAATGATGGTCTCTCACTAAAAATACCAGGCCAGGTTAAGCAGCGGTATCACTGTCATCCGTTTCGATACCAGACATATTCTCAGCTCCAATCGAAAACATCGCTTCAGGAATGGAATTTGAATGTCCTCACTGATTTGGAGGTCCTCTCCTGAGCTCGACCTGCCGCGGAAATAGACTGACTTCCTAGTCGCCTGGTTCCTTCACCCCTGCCGCAGAACGACCGCTCTATTCGGCTCGTTTCACCCAGGCTGTCCGCGGACTACTGGCTCTGGCATTTGGACACATCTAACCTGGTCGACCGTCATTGTAGATACGCAAACGTGCCTGTGTGTGCTTTTGCTGCCTGTATAATGCCGACACATTTGCGGTTCCGGAGAAGGTCATTCCTTGGGCTTTTATTCCTTTTCTCACTGTCCACCTCCGCATTGTATTTCATCTACTCCGCCCCCGGTATCGGTAAGTCGAATAGAACTGATGATATTAATTCACATGCTTAGAATTTCAGACGGAGCCGGGGTTGTTTGTATGGGTTGTTAGGTCATGTTTGACAGCTCGGCTTGGCATTGGGAGTGTAGACAGGAAAGGGGCCATGCGCCTCTCCTCTGCTGTGATCCCTACCAATCGATGATGAGACTCAGCTGGATGCGCGAACTCAATCCTTTAATAGCCATGTATGTACCTGACCACCTCGAAAATAATAGTGCTACTGATGAGCATCTAGGCTACTGTAATCATGCTGATGTAAGTAGGCCCAAAAGCTATGATTATAATGGATGATGTCTGGAGCATCTGCCAAAATAAGACATTTAGTCTTGTTTCATGATCATTAAAAGTTGTTCATGTAAGCTATATCTGACAAGTCTAACATAGGCTGACTCTTCTTTTGGTAGGCCTAAGGTCAAGTTATATGTTACTGACTCATAGGCTATGGTGACTTCAGTAAAGTGAACCTGAACAGAGATAACTGAAACACATCACCCTTTACATCACTTAGCTTACTACCCGCAAGTCACATGGTCTTGTGCAATATCACATGTCCCGGATACCTCCTATCATTAATTTATTAATGTGCCTCATCACCCATTTTCCTTCCCTTTTATGACTCCCCTTCCATTGAATATGAGTCTGGCACAACGTGTGTCATCTCAGTCTCAGTGTGTATATATACAGGACATGTGTGTTCTCTTGGAGGCCTTCTACTGTACATAAGGCCATAGTCCAGTTCTCTTCAGGCTAGATACAGTATGTGGAGCCAAACTTGCTTACTTGGTCATTATGTCTCATGTGATCTCCTACCACTAAGTACTCAACATTAGTAAATGAACTCAGGTTGTCTTGTTTTTTGTGAGCTAATTGTTGGGTTGGCACTTTCGCCTGACTCCGTCCTTGATTCCCTGCCAAGCTTTTTATAGCTTCAATGGAGTGGTGCTAAAACTGATGAATGTGCAAATGAAGACAATAACATGTTAACAAGTGCCATATACTTTTATTTTGGGCAACAGAGGTAGGGAGTTAAGAGGAAATGTTGAGATTAGATATGGTTGATGACTATGGTTTTTTTTTTTGTTTTTGTTTTTTTTTTCCTGCTGCTTAAGGCCTTTGGATAACCTGTTGTACCTACTGAACAGGTGTGGTGAGGTTGGACATTGCAGTACATTATCAGAATCAAACCAACCATTTGAATTTTGATTGTTTCTTAGTTAATGTTCAGGGTCTTTTACTGTCATCAGTGGCATCATGACATTGGAAAAGAAAGTAAATGTGTGACTAAACACAGTTTATGTCATACAGGTGTAGCCTTCCAAGACCATCAAAGAGAAACCTAGTGCCTCTTACTCATCAAAATGGCTATTGATCGGTTCATGCTTTTTGCCTGCTGTGGACAACTTGATCAATACCTGAATCAATTCTTATATGGAGGACACCTTACTGACAGGAATAGCCTTTGTGAGTCCTAATAACAGGCGAATGATTCCTCTAAATGGGAAACAAATAAACAGATAAATCATTGAGCAACCAGTATAAAAATAATCCTTCGTTCACTTGTCCAGTGTTCTTCCAGCTGAAGTATTGATGGTGTCTGGTAACTGACTAAGAGCTGCACTTGGCCATATCTGTCCTCCTGGGTGTTGACTACAGGGCTGTAATGGCCACGTGGCTTACTGGGGTTACTTCAGGAACCGAACAAGGACCAGCAGCACCAGTACATTAATTATAGATGTTAACCAGAAGCAAGGCTGCTGCAGCTACTGTTACTAAAAGCTACAGTTTAGTCTTTTACACGTAGGGTGCCTAAGAGAGATCTCACAGCCAGAAAGATGAAAGAAATTGGGTGGGGGTTGAGGGTGAGTACTTAAAACAAACAGCTCCCATTTTTTTTACACATAAGAAAACATGACTTACTTACTGGTATTGATATTAATGCACAAGCATTAGCTGAGGTTTTGGATGCTGTGGTCAGAGATGCCCCAGTGTACCGGCAGTTTGTCAGACAGAATTGAACAGTAGGAAATGGGGCCAGTTAACAAAAACATTTTAAACCACAGGGCAGCATTAGCAGTCGATTTAACCATCTCCAACAGAATCTGTGTTTTTGAGGTTTCAATCTCCTGTCAGATCTCTCTACATCATTGTAGTTTTTAGGAAAGAAAACCACACTGTGCTACAGTGGTCTCTAAGAGGAGAATCCAGCATCCGTCTCAAACGCTGGATGCTTTTTAAGTATTGTGTGATATGTTGCTGTCTAAAATGACTCAGTTTCTCAGCTTCTGTTCATTTTTGTCTAACAAGCTGTTTGCCTTACTAGGGCATCACCGATTACTGGCAGCCTAAGCTAATAACCATGGATTAATAGAATTGTAAGCAAGTACCTTAAATAGCTATATATCTGAAAAACACATTGATCATTTAAGAGCTGATTCAAACTGAATTTATGACTAAAATATTAAAAACAAACTGCACAGAAATCACAGACTATTTGCACATGAAGAGGCAGAAAGTAGAGGAAAATGGAGAAAGGGCAAGAGGAGGGAGGAGGGGGCACAGAGAGGAAAGGATGAAAGAGATTAGCTGAGCTCCTTTCCTTCTGCTGGTTTGCACATTGGGGAACCCATCCAGAACACCTGAGCAGGGCTTCCTATGATACCCAGGTGGCTTCAGTGCAGAATGCCCCATTTTCATGGTTTAGTCCATTTCTCTTTCTCTCCCTTCCTGTCTGCCTCTCTCCCTCCCCTTCTTCTCTCTGCTTCTCTGTCTTCATGTACTCATGTGCACTGACGGCCCTGCGTCTGTGTTGCCCCTGAGCATGGATGCTGAGTGATGCAGGCTGGGGATGCAGGGCACAGCTGGGCCTGATTGGAGCAGTTTATTTAATTAAAACATGAGAGGATCCCACTGGAGCGAAAGCTAGGGAAGACACAGGCTCTATTTATAGTTTTGAAATACAAATGCACACACACACCTCTGCACCCTGGGAGAGCAAATAAGACAAGAAGTCAGGTGCTTCCCTTTGTCTCTAGAGGCCAGACTCACCCCCCCATGGGAATAGCACTGTGCATGTGTGTTCATGGGACTGCATTCAGTCATAAAACTTGTGTATATGTCTCTGTCATTTTGAAATATCTGTTTTTTCCCAAGGTGTGGTCCACTGACAGTCAGCGTATTGTTTAAAGGAGTGTCTTTCAAGTTTTGTGGCAGCATGAAGCAACTCAAATTAATGGCAAGCATGTTGTATTTCCTGTCTTTCAGAGTAGTATTAGCTTCATGTGTTGCTTGTCAAACGACACATCTGAAATTAAGACAGACTGGCCTGGTGGAAATATTGACACACACACGCACGCACGCACGCACGCACGCACACACACACACACACTTCTTCATCTACCTGTAAGTCTTTTGTAATTCTATGCTAAGGGTGGTGTCTGGCATTAAGTGCATGTTTCACAACCAATGACTGCCCTTTGAGTCAGAAATAATTACATAGATCTGCGGGTCTCTGGTCTTTGAGATGGTCTGCTTTGTAAATATCTGTTAGAGTGAGGAGAAATTATGACAAACACTTCCTCTTTGTAAGGTCCTTATTTTCATTTGAGATAATGTTTGAATAGATTTTGAAATGATAAACAGAAGCATAGACTTGTCTTTTAGCTCAATACATGTGTGTATGTATTGTTACTATATAGGCTTACATGACAGGAGAGTGTGTGTGTGTGTGTGTGTGTGTGTGTGTGTGTGTGTGTGTGTGTGTGTGTGTGTGTGTGTGTTGGGGGGTGGCATCTGTTGTCAAAATTATGACACTTGACTAATAACCTGAGTTATGTCTAAAGTTGTTTTTTCATTGCAAGTCAGATTCCTACTTTTATTTGTGCTGTATTTGTATTAAAATTATAATCTGATTATAAATTATTTTGTTACTTGTTATACTGCTCTTAAGTTGTTGTTTTTTTCCCAGCAGCTGCAGTTTTTATCAAACTTATGGCTCTCCTGTGTTCACGCTGTGATGTGTTGGCTTTTAAAACTCTACGTTTGTTTGTGTAGTCACTTCCTGCATGGCTGTACATAATGTGTGGCTGCCTTACCCTGGGAACATTTGAATTCTAATTTGGGTAAAAACTGGCACACAATGTGAAGAGGTATTAGAGGAAGAAGGACCTTTTTTAAAAGATCACATGAACAAAGTTTATGCTGTGCAGTTTATAACTTTGCATTTCAAAAGTCAAAAGTCCACACAGCTTGCCTGACATAAACTCTCATGTGTTTAGATGCTACAATGCTACTCTGCTCAGGTTTATGAAGTAAATTATTAACCTTGAGGAGGAAAGTTTTATTTGCAGAAAATCATGCTGTTGTACATCATATTAGGCAGATTAATGTTTGATTAATGTGTAACTTGTGATCCATGCTTTTTACGCTTTTAGTAGGCTATAAAGAGCAAATCATGACCTCCAGTTTCAGTACATCTCTTTACTCTTGTAAAGTTGTTGATCTTCTCAAGTTTATAGTCATCATTGTTGTAGGTAACCATAGTTGAGTAGTTAACAAGTGGTCGCATTTAAACACTTGCAAGTCCATTTGGTGTGTGTGTGTGTGTGTGTGTGTGTGTGTGTGTGTGTGTGTGTGTGTACGCACGCACGCACTGATGCCTTGCTGTGCATATAGGGTCTGGCCTTTCCATCAGCTACCCATCTCCTGGCATGCTGCACTGTAGTGCTGCCCCCTCCTTCTGTTGTTTAATTGATCCATCCATTTAGTTCAGGCCAGTCAGCCTCCTAAGGCTAATTTCCAGAGGGTAGGGATGGCCAGCTTGGGTGAAATATTAACTTGGTGCCGAGCTGCCATAGATAGATTCCATTGTGAATAAACAAGCATGCTACAAAGTGATAAATTATGCAAGTTCTCTATTTAACTTATGTAAAGATGGACCCCTGTTTAAAAATGGAACGTATTTGCTGTAATGAAAAAAGGTGTCTGAGAACAGACAAAGTATACCAGCCTGTTTGCTCAGTAGTTCACCTCAGTGCAATTCCTTGGGCTTGAGCACTTAAGGTCTGCCGTTTGACATTTTCACTGCAGTTGCCATGGTTCCCTAAGGACGTGTTCACATCCAGGACTGACTCCTTTTTATTGTCACGGCAACCAGAAACATGCCATCCTTGTTCCCCAATGATACTGTTATTACAGTCATTTGGGCCAGAGCCACAGGCCTTGGACATCTGGGCAGTGTACACTAGACCCTTCAGTAAAAGTCATTAGAACAAGTATTCATAACATGGAGGACAGACAGATTTGTCTTGCTCTGTCCCAGTCATGGGCCACAAATACACATGCCCCATATTTTAAATAAACATTACAGAATTGTTATTCCAGCTTCCGTTTAGACCTTTTAGGTTTGTGTAAATCTTTCTGCTGTGGTAAACCGTTACATCCCTTTATGGTAAACATGTCAGTGCAGTCCAAGGACATGTGACTCTAAATACTCTATTAACAATGGAATTTAGTTAAACATCAATAGAGTGGCAGTTCATTGCACCTTGTGAGGCATTTAGAGGCATGAGCAATCCTCTTACAGCCTTTCATTGACCGTGTGATACCCTACCCCGCTCCCTCATCACACACACACACCTACTGTGACTCCAAATATGGTTTACTAGAATACACAGGAACACAGAGCATTACCCTGAAAAAAAAAGACATGTATTGCATAACTGATATTATTGTGCTACTGTATAATCTACAAACGCTCTTTCCACTGAAATCGCTATAGACAAGATATATTCAGTCTTTTGCTTCTGTCACTGGCATGATTGGCTTACAGAGAAAATCTCTTCAGCCGTTGTTTTTGCATTTCAAGAGACTATGGGACTATTCATTTTATGTTTATTTGTCTTCATAACTCTCTTATAGCAATGAACAGTAGACAAGTGTGATCTAAGATGTAATATTAGGCACCGCAGTGTTTCATTAAAAATCAGCTGCAAAAACAATTCAGCCTCGTTGGCAGTCATATACTATAATATACACTGTAATTTTTGTATAACATTGTACTCTCCCAGTAAAACAGTCTTCTGTCTAAGTAAATAGATCTGCATTATAGGCATATTCAGCAGTATAAAGCATAGTCACTTCTTTTTTTTTTTTTTAATTTAATTTTTTCAATTAGACTTCACAAATATTTATTGAACCAACACAACTACTGAAGTTTAAAGTCTGGGTCTGTCTGATGAGGTACACCCAGCTTTGTTTTTAATACATAGTTAAACAGTATTGATTTACCAATTTGACCCACCCCATTGTTTACATTGCACATGTGAACAGAGAATTCTAGATGCTATGTCCATAAGAAACATCCTTGTCCACCGAGTCTCCACATCCGTATATTTGATCAAGGTGTTTCTCATGTAGCCAACTCTTTCTGTTTGGACAGCCAGCACCCATCCACCAAGGCAGCTGTCTTACACTTGACTGAAATACTTTAGTATTAAATATGAAGCTTAAAAAGTTCAGTGTGTGACATTTGGTGACATCTACTGGTGACACTGCAGTTTGTCAAAACTTGAATTCCCCAATCCACCCTAAAGAAAAAATAAAGGCCCTTATTTCAGCCACTGTTAGCTTTGTCCATTCTGGGCTTTTTCATTACAAAGATATTAAGTGACTCAGATGTAGCCTAGTAGTTGACCATAATTCACCTTGACACTGGATGTCACAATCTGTAAAATAAAAAAAGGAGAAGAGGAAGTCTGTTCTGAGTTGTTGTAGAAACCTGCTCCTTGCGTAGGTATTAACGACTCATTCTAAGGAAATGAAAATGGGTTATAACTGTCATTTTCATGTGTTTAAACCCGAATGAAAACCTGTTACGAAAAGGATATTCCATTCTGCGATCATATCTTCATAAATCTCCCTATATTTTTACATGCTCGACCTTTTTAGAGTGGGACGACCCACAAAAAGAGTTCATAGAAGAGTCCCTTATAGATTGTTTAATTAAAATATTACAGGCAAAGAAACAAAACTATTCAGAATTTTACAAACAGAAGAAAATAAACCTAATACAAGTACTGTGTTACTGTTTCCATATCATATAATATATGTGCAGCTAATGTAAATTCTGTGGAAAAAAATGGTTTAGTGCAGTTTCTTTTGGAGGAAAAAAAAAAAATGTTTCCCCTGACTCCTGAGAAACACGATACATTTTTCTAATAGTTTTGTCATGGTACTGCATGTGCATATCTCAGTGTCTTTCAACAGCCACTCCAGTCTTCAGTTGATGCATGCTTTAAAAAAAAAAAAAAGAAACAAAAGACTACCTCCAAACTATGTGCTTGTTCCTGTTGCACATAATGCACCTATTGCTGTCACTGCAATCCATTTGGCCTACATGAAGATTGACATAGCGACCATTAGTGAGTGATTCCTCATCACGCTGCAACTCTAATCTGTTGTATTGTAGTGTCGTCTGTAAGATGACCCAGGCCCAAGTCTTTTAGTTTGGATATGTGACCACAGACAGATGGTGAACCAGAGGGGAACAGAGGTGAGCGGAGGAGGAAATGTACGAGTGCTTATTTTGTGTAGATAGTGACCTGGAGGCTGACTAAAGGTCTTGTGTTGAGGCAGAAATCGTTTATGTAACCCAATCATCCTGAGGAGAATCCCTGTCTTTGTTGACCTGGTCTGGGCCTCTTTGTTGTTGAGACTGTTACCATGGTTACTTTGGTCATGTGTTTGAGGGCAGTCAAACTCTTAACTTGTGATAAGCTGTACTGTAGTGAGGCATAATTGGGGCCTTTTTATGACAGGTGCAGTACTGTTGGTAGCAGGAATTATGGTGTGAGCATTACTTCTAAGATAGACACAAGCAGCCTGAAGTTTTCCACTAAGACAGAGGACATTCTTACAGGGCTGCAGGTGTTTGCAAAATACTTATTTTCCACTTTCCAAAAGGCTGCAAAGCTGTCCAAGCACTATAAGATTAGACTGCATGCAAAACGGAACTGGTCATCCTTGGAAGACAAAGACAGCTGTCAGTCACATTCAGGCCAGAAACTATATTCTGATGTAGGAAAAATAATAAAAACAATCAGTTTCTTGCCAGTTCTTGATAAATTACTTAAATAAATTATTTCTCCACAGTGACTTCAATATGATTGTTTTCCAGTAACTTGCAAGTATTTAGTCATAAAATATTTTCAGAAATGACTAAACCAAGGTATGGAACTATATATCGGCTACTGACATTTCAAAATTTCATGTTCAATGTGGCATTTAGACTGCCCACTGAAACTTACCTCTTATTGGAAATGTAAAAACAGAGTCAGGGGTAAACAAAGTAAATGTCTTTTTTTGTGCTTGAAAATGTGGCTGTTGTATGCCTTGGTCCTACACCTACAGAAAGAACAAACAGAAGCTTCTGAGTAATTCAGATTAAATAATGTTCCACTAATAGGAAGGGGTCAAACACCTGTTGACCTGTCAAACAGCAGTTATTCAACACTCTTAATGCTGGTTACATACAAATGCTGATAAACTTAAGGAACAAAAAACAGTATGATTACTGAAGACCATTTTAAGATTATCGTGCTGCTACACAGTCTTGTAAGGTTTTTTTTTTTTTATTATTACTACAAAATTACAAAGCAAACAGCTGTAGATGCACCAAAGATGTTTCGTGAATGTGGTGAAATCGATGTAGACCATTCACATATATTTTAGAAATGTCCATTGGGAGATGATTGGGGATTTATTGGGAAATTCAATTCCACTGATTCCTGATGTTCTATCGCTTTGTAATTTTTCAGGACACTACCATTTTTAAAAAGGATGAAAATTTGGTTAAAATACTCATAGCTGCAAAAAAAAAAAAAAAAAAGAAAAAAACTATAACAAGGAACTAGGGGAGGACAGCCATTCCATCAAAGGACCAGTGGATATCCACAATTAAAGAAATATTTCTAATGGAAAAATTAACACACAGACTCAGACTTCTAGAGCAACAATTAGATAAAAAATGGAATAAATGGACTATATTTACACAAAATCAGTAGACTGACTGTTGGTACACTGGTCACATTGTTTTCTTTTATCCTCATTTGTTCTCTTAGTTGTTCTTTTTTGGGGTTTTTTTTGTTATTGTTGTAGTCTAATTGTCATCCATAAAACTCAATAAAGATATAAGTTACCAGTAAATAAATAAATTAGCTGCTATGAATATGTTGCTTCAGGTCCTGGTTTGTAACATAAACAGAAAACAGAAAATTCAGGACAGAATCTAAACAGATGTAATATGTAAATACAGCTTCACGCCTTGATGCTGATGGTGTAATATGTGGTCCCTTCAGCTATGTTGATCTGTTCTGACCCCACCAAGCTGCAAAATACAGCAGCCTTGCATGTCCAGACACTGTGTTAATTTGATACTTAACATTGTGGAACTGACAGGATCTTTTCCTGGCCAGGAAAACGCACCTCATTTGTTCTCAGGTGTCCAGACACCAAGCACCAGTTGGCCATGGCAGCAAATATAAACAATCAGCCAAGGAGCCTTGTTAGAAGCTCCTTCTAATAAATCCTCAAGAGAGCGGCTTAGTTGATAGGCAGAGCATAGCTGCAGGCAGGGCTGACGTACAGCCACTCTATGGTAATACTACAAATTCAGTGAGTGCTAAATACCAGTTTTGTTTTGGGTTTTTTTTGTATTACATTTGGCTTTCCCACTGAATCAGCAGTGTGAAACTAGATTAGACACCATTCATTACAGTTAGTACTTCCTCCAACAGGGCAGGCGGCACAAAAAGTAGCCTTCAATGGTCATTTTAGATTGGATGTGCGGAAGCTTACTGCTTCTAAAGAGACAATTAGGTTTTTTGTTTTTTGTTTTTCTCACCAAGAACGATTGATGCTGTCTTATCAGTGTGTACAGCATCCACCACAGTATTACATAAAAAATGTAGTGAATGTCAATCTCACATGGAATATATTTTGGTGTTCTGGTCTTGTTTACGCAGTATATTGTATAGACACAAAGTGCTCCTGGAGAACATGTTGCTTCATGAATATCAAGAGAATCACTGTCATGATCTGCTAACACTTTTAAGTGTTTAAATAAAACTGAGAGCAGCTGCAGACAGTGAAAAGGCAAAGAGAAAAACATTGAAGATCGCCCCACCCTCCAGATGAGTATGGATGTAGCATACATTTGTAGAACAGACAGATGATCAAAAAATGTTTGTTTTCTAAAGCAGCTGCAAATGGATTTCTTGGTTGTTGGTTTTTTTTGTTTTTTTCATTTCATGGTAGGTGACATGCAGTGTTCAGGTGCATTACCTACCATGCTTGAGTGTAGACCCGCCACCACCGCAGTGGTCTGCAATCTGCATCTTCCCCACTAAATGTCACTCAGTATCCCACACTGAACTTCTAATAGAATGTATTTAACTGTCTTATAATGCATATGGCTTTACTATTCCAACATAGACATCTGATGTTTTAGATGAGCAGAACATTTTTAGTTTTTTTTTTATGAGATGTATTTGTTGTATTTGCATTGATGGGTTAATCGGCTAATCTAAATTGCCCGTAGGTGTGAATGTGAGAGTGGTTGTTTGTCTCTATGTGTATGTATATGATGAACTGGCGACTTGTCCAAGGTGTACCCCACCTTCGCCCTTAAGTAGCTGGGATAGGCTCCATGTGACCCCCATGACCCTAGTGAGGATAAAGCGGGTTCAGAAGATGAATGAATGAATGAGATGTATTTGTCAGAATGTCATAGTAGTTCTATATAGTGCTATATGGTCCTATAACTGTGCTATAAGCACTTTTGTATTGAGTGCAAAACCAGCTACAGTAGCCATATAGGTTCCAGTTGAAATGGATGTGGGCATGTGTGTTTTTTTTTTTTTTTGTTTTTTTTTTTTTTTTAATGCACCTTGCTCAAGTGTATGTTGTTGCTGTGACAGCTCTGCACTAGCAGTCTGCTCATTTGGCCCATTTGTTCAGTCAACAGGAGTAACCTCCAGCTGTGAAGAGACCTCATCCTTCTGCTGGGTGGGGGGGCTAGGAAAATAGTGTGGATCAAAAAAAAAAAAGGGTGGAGAGAGGGTAGTTCAGGTTGTGCATGTGAACTGAGGGTGTCATTAGGTATTAATGTGTTTTCATGTGCACACGTGTACCTGCCTGTGTATGTCCTCCATCCAGTGCGTGTGGAATAGCAGTAGTGTAGCCACCGCAACAATACAAGAATGTTCTGGACGGCAGCCAAATCTGAAAACAGGCGGAAATGGGCTGGCAGAAGGGAGCAGCGGGAGTACAGCAGAATGAATCACTACTCACCAACCTGATCCTATCAACATCATAACTGATTCACTTATGTCCTGACTCATGAAAAAGAGGTGGAACTTGAGGTTCACTTCTTTAAAATAGTGTGTGTGTGTGTGTGGGGGGGGGGTTCCTGTTTTAGCAAAAATACTGTTGTGATGTATTCAGTTCCCATACAGTTACCCAAGTCATAAAAGGATCAGACAGGGCTAGGTTAGATGGATTTAAGGGAAAGAGTGAAGGGCAGCAGTGAGACCAAAATCATAAAGGGCACATTGAGGGAAGACGAGAAAAACATCCTGTATCAATTGAATAAGCCACAATGTGGATGCATTTGGCAGACACTGCTCATAGTTGGATAGTGAATAGAAGTGATGAGATTTAGTGAGGGTGGCTGAAATCACCTGGAGCCACCCAGTTCCAAAGAATAACAGTAATGATAACATAAATGTCTAAGATTTAGTTTTGGGGCCGTGCATATAATAGAATTTCAGAAACACCATTCATCACACACACAACCAGAAACCTAAACTGTGCCAATTTTACAGGAGACTTACATAGTCTGTGTATATTTGGATGTGTTTACCATGTCTAAAATCAAGAAAGTGTTTAAAAAAAAAAAAAAAAAAATACAAATCTCAGATATATAATTATAATTTGGAAACTGAAACAGATTATGTTCAAACAATCAAAATTCAGAATTCTTTGCATCCCAGAGGAAATTGTTGTAACAGTGGTAGGAAATAAATTATCTATCTATCTATCTATCTATCTATCTATCTATCTATCTATCTATCTATCTATCTATCTATCTATCTA
>JAQQZY010000027.1:16959011-16974522 GCA_030068375.1 Ostorhinchus rueppellii | reverse complement strand
TCTCTCTCTCTCTCTCTCTCTCTCTCTCTCTCTCTCTCTCTCTCTCTCTCTCTCTCTCTCTCTCTCTCTCTCATTAGCCAACACTCTCTTTTAGCCGCTCTTTGATTCCATTCTTTAATCTTGTATGGAGCACCTAGTCTAGTTAGTTATTGTTGAAATGAAAATCAATAAGCTGTCATTCTTTTGTCACTGTCCTCAGTGTTCTTTTCTGTGTTTACCTACACCTTTGTACTGTAGTTTGTCCACTGCTGGGAGAGGATTACTCTTAAAACACACACCCTTTGTACAAATAATCTAGTTTATTTAAGCCATTTTTCCACTCAAAATATCAAGAACTTTAGTGTCTTAGAACTCTGAACCCAGTAACTTAAAAGAGGTTGGTTGTTTGCATTTCCATGAGATGTAAAGATCCATAAAGATTGGGTAGTTTTGTCCACCAATGCATAAAAAGTCAGCATTTTGCAAGAATAGAGCTGCGTTTTGTCTATAACATATCTGGCCAGTAAGGCTTGTGAGTCAACATGAGTCCATTTGTCATGTGATTTCTTCTGTAACTTAAGGATAATGCATTAGAAGTATGGCACCAGCTATGGCTAAAGCTTTTTTAAAAACATTCATCAAAAAGAAAGCCTCCAAGGTTCCTAAATGATCAGAAAGTACTACCCATCAACCAGGGACTTTGGGGGGGGGGCAGAATAGAGTCCTTGGAGCTAAATTTAGACCCTCTTCCACTGCAGTGGGAATGCAAATGAGTTCATAGTTCCTGGGAACATTTCTTGTGATCTTTTATCCACATTCATACTGTAATTGTTTGCACATGCATCTTAATTCATGCTATTTGTCCTCTACTCAATTATGTCTCTAGGTGGCAATCCTGGTCCCATTCAGGAACCGACATGAACACTTACCCATCCTCCTAAGACACCTGGTGCCAGTGCTGCAAAAACAGAGACTCCAATTTGCCTTTTATGTCATAGAGCAGGTAAGCACACACCAGCGCAAACAGATGTACCTGTGTAAAGTCTAAACACCTGAGGAGAAACTCCTTCTCCAGTCGATGTGTTTGTTTTTTTCGACTACAACCCACACAAAAAAAAGAATGCCATGAAGGAATTGTTCCTTTACTCTGTCTAGGGGGGCACCGAGCCATTTAACAGAGCCATGTTATTTAACGTGGGCTACAAGGAGGCTATGAAGGACTTGGACTGGGACTGTCTGATCTTTCACGATGTGGACCACCTCATGGAGAATGACAGGAACTACTACGGCTGCACCGACATGCCCCGGCATTTTGCAGTCAAACTTGACAAGTATTCCTACATGTAAGTCCTTATCCTGTGTCCACAGGGATATACAGCATACTCGGGTATTCATGACATTATATTATATTAATATATGTGATTTTTTTTTTTTTTTTTTCTCTCAAAGGCTTCCATATGATGAATTCTTCGGGGGTGTCAGTGGCCTCACAGTGAAGCAGCTCAAAAAGATTAATGGATTTCCTAATGCGTTCTGGGGTTGGGGAGGAGAGGACGATGACCTCTGGAACAGGTGAAGCGAACACAAACACGGACACACACAGTCATTGACCTGTCTGACAGAGCGGCGGCATGTGACTGTCACTATCATTGACATTAGGCGTACTCAAGAGATGGGTTAGGCCAGTTGGCACATAGCAGGCTTTGTATTAGTTCTTTTTTCCTCCATTTGCCTTTGCTACACTGCATTGTTGTCCCTCCCCCTCCTACACAACTCACAGTCAGCTGCACACACTCAGGGCTCTCAATGTACACAACTAATTCTTCCTGATCATGCTTCATGCTCATTTCTCTCTGTAATGATCCCATTTGTCCTTTGTTATTGAGACCAGTTCTTTTGAAGTTTATAATGGTGTACTTAAAGCTATAGACTGTGTGATATGATAGCACAGTCATCACTGTGATAATAATAATGTTTGCCATGATAATTGTGACAGTCATAAGTGCAATGCTTGCACTGCTTGTCTGTGTACGCTACGGATTAATGGGGAATAATTGTGTTTGTATAGGGTGCAGTATGCCAATTACACAGTAAGTAGACCACATGGAGAACAGGGACGGTACAAGTCTATTCCACATCACCACCGCGGAGAAGTCCAATTCCTTGGAAGGTTAGTGGCGACGCCTCCACAGCCCATTCACACACACAAACACATAGTTTGGTTAAAAGTGGGAGCTGATAATTGGAATGAGGCTTAGGCTCATGTGATGTAAGCCAGTCACATGAAATACCAAAGTAGTGACTTTGAGAGAGTTTTGAATCTTTTAAAGACTTTGCATGTGATATGCTCGTATGCTTCAGGGTTGAATTCCAATCATGCTTTCACTCTGCACAAATTCTTCTAAATTACTAAAACCGTAAATATGACTCTCATTTTTGAATCTGAGAAGTGAGCGAGTAGTTAGGAATATATAACCTGAATTTTTAAAATGAATGTCTCTAAACTTATCTCAATAAATAATCCATTTCTGCTGGTTTTAATATATTAATATCTGTAGTACTGCAGCGATTTGCTGTTAAATCACACCCATAAAAAATAAATAGTTTGCATTAGTTTTGTTTATTGACTTAAGGTAACAGTTCTCACTCTGTGAGCCAACAGCTCCTGCCTGTGGGATGGGGAAACCTGTTCTACTAAATAGGATCTCAGTATTTTTAAATGCTGATTCAGCTCATTTTCACTCATAAAACATTATCACTCAGCTTCTTTTGTATTTATTGACTGACGTTATTCTTTTTTGATTCTTGCAGATATAGTCTATTGCGCCACTCAAAGGAGAGACAGAAAGTAGATGGTCTTAACAACCTCAACTACTCCCCCCTAGTGTCCAGGAGGCCGCTTTACACCAACATCACAGTCAACTTGAGCAGAAAGCTTGCACCCATAGCTGACTACTAACGTAGATACAGCTGGACTGCAAAATCCACTGGGAATCAAAGTCCTCTGGGACATCAGCCATATCTCACCAGTTGCAGCACTGTTTAGGATTTTGAGTTGTTTGATTATTTGCTTTATTTCTTTTGTTTGTATGCAAAAAAAACAACCAAAAAAGAAAAAAAAAAAAAGAAAAACGGAGACTCAAATAAGTATGTTGGATAAATCATACAAGAAAATAGGGATCAATGCTGCACTTGTTTGTGCCACAGTCCATCACTCCTCTCATTTGGGCTTATCTACTCTTCAGTCTCCACATGCCTTTTGCACCATTTTGGCCTTCAGCATCCAGTCATTCATTCATTCCTTCATTTTCTTAATGATCAGCTCAGTCCTACACTTTTGTGCTTGTTTCTTAAAATATGCTCTCATACACACAAACACGCATAACTTCATGTGTATGCAACACATGCGCGCGCACACACACACACACACACACATACCACTTTGACATACATGTGCTGACATGGTCCCTGAGGCTTTGATCTATCTTTGCTCTTGCACTTGTTTTTTTTTCATAATTGCAGTAAACCTGTGAAAACAATTGCATGTACACACAAACACACACACATACACAACCACACAACAACCTAAAAAGAGTGGACTCTCGCAGCTGGTTCTGCAGAAGGTATGCCAAATATAAGTGATAAAAGCAAGAGAAAATGATACAGAGTGAGTGTTTTAACATTCGTATAGATGTGAAATAGTTTATCCTAAGTTTAGAGAATATTAATATCTTGATTATCTCTTACAATTATATTTTGTCTTGTGACCATACCATTTAATGACTGTGATGTCTATGTTTGCATAGCTGCATTGGCTGTTCTGGCTGCCTGCAAGTGACTGTATGTTGGAGAGCACTGCTCATCCTGTTAGCAATAAGCTGTAATATCAGACAGCAGAACTTCGCCCTGACTTCCTCACTATACAGATGCAATAGCATGGGTGCTAGCATACCCCTATTGGACTAGAGAGGAGTGAGTGTGTATGCAAACTTCACATCCAACACACCTTTGCCTAAGCAAACATGCCATCCTTTTCCAAACTAGTGTGTATGTATGTGTATATATAAGTGAGGGAGAGCTATGCAAATGGCCTGTTGGTATCCTGTTATCAATGCAAGGAGCCTTCACCCCTGAAAGTGTGACTGACTGACTTTAGGCCTCACTCTGTGTGTGGTGAGTAAATCCAGGCCAGGGAGAGATTAAAAAAAGAAGTTATTTTTAGGTCCCACATCCTTAATGTTTACTCACCTTCTTTTTTACAGAAGAGAATTGGAGGTAGAGAATACTTGATTGCTGTCACTGTCACTGGTGTTTACAGAAGCTTTTGCTTTGTTGTTTTTCCATTTGTCTCGTGTTTGTAAAACTGTTAGCCAGCCCTTCTCCACTGTGGCTGCTGTGAAAACTCTGTACCAACTTATCTATGGCTGCCTTTATTATTTTTTAACTGACACTTCTGTATCTAGACTTGGATAGAGAAATGCAGATCTGAATGCTTATCTAAGATCAGGTGATCAGCCACTGATTAGCTTTGTTGTGGCCAGATTTTGGCCAGTGGGTATAATTCAGACTTTGTGGTGTTGGTCTCAGTAGAATTTTAGTTAGGTGGGCATGCAGCCCAACACTGTGCATCGACACAGACTAACAGCATTCTGGCAGTACACAACAATGTCCCTCTTTGATTTGTGTGTTTGACAGTGTTGATTTTGAGTAAAATATCCCAACACTGTAAACATAGATCCTTTTTAAAAACTTACATTCTCATCTCCGTCTGTCCTCTAGTCATGCAGCTACTTCATTTCACACAAATCGCCTTGTATGCATTTATGAAGATGTATCTTTTGGGGGGGGGAAATGGCTTGACTAATTGTTGTGTTCCCACAATGAAATAAGAAGAGGCTGGACCTCATTTTATTTATTTGATCTTTTATGGATTATTTTCTGTAATTGTTCCGTTTTATTTTTCTTGCGGTTGACGTGATGATTTAGTAGGTGACAAATGACAGACTGTGTTAGATGCACTGAAACTTGTAGTTATGTGTATTTGTGTGGGGTTGTGAGGTTAAGGTCTGTGCAAAATGGGAGCTGTTCCATTTCATTCAGAAACACTTTTCCTCTCGAATCGCTGCCCTGATGAAATGGAGCAGGACCTGAAGCCTGATGTGTATTAATCTGCTGAACAGACACGGAGGAGGCCATTTTGTGTGACAACCACAGGAAGAGCAAGACACCTAATCAGAAAATGCTAGTAGTCACTGCCTTTCCCTGAGCATCTACTGTACACTAATTGATAATCAATGGTGCTGACCTCCAGAGCTCCCTTTGAGGGAATCGCTCTTTACGTGCTTAAAGGACCTAATCCTAACATCACTAAAGCAACAATCGATGGCAAGAGCATTTGATTTTTATGACACTTTACATTTGCAACCTGCATGAAAGCGGCGTGTACAGTGTATCCTGTGTTGGATCCATACATTTGTAAACCTGTTGCCTTTTCATCTTGCCAGGTGAAGCTAAGCTGTCTATGTGCTGTTCTGGTTCATTGCCACAAGCAAAAGCACGTGTTTACCTCCTAGCCAATCACTCAGGAGGTGCCCAGGGGAAGTCAGGGACAGTAGCAGCATTTATGTTAGTTTTCTTTTCCAAGTGTGTTTGAGTGAAATGGCTTGACCCTTCAGAGGTCGAACTGTCCTCCATCTAGTTTTGAGGTTTTTGTTTTTAATTGTGTTTTACAGCACTGATAAGAACATGGTTTATAGTGACCTGGTTGTTAACAACTCGCAGGTTCTTTTTCTAGTTCTTGGCACTCATATGGTATACTGTATATTACATATTTTTTATTTTCATTGCTTTAAATTAAGTTAGATGGACACATAGCATAAGCCAAATGGTTTTAGCATGAGTGTTCAGGTGATGATCCTAACAAGGACCTCATACGAGGCCCTCTAGGTGATGTAGACGGTCTTAGAGTTGGTATTAGACTCTAAGCTCCATAATTTAGATCAGGCAGCTTCATCAGCCAACACCATCTTTTTCAAAACTGGGTTTTCTGTGGTTTCTAGAAACAGTAACAAGGGCAAACAAGGCAGCATGTTTTTATCTTCACAAAAATGTTAGGATAAATGTTTTGAGTTGATGATAAGAGCATGCTGGTGTGTTGTGTCCCTGTTGTTAGAAATACTGTAAACGGTCTCAATCCAGACCAAGGATCAGGCCTGCTGCTCATTAAATAGGCTTCGTTTGACCATAGTCTCACCTGTTCTGATCCATTCTGTGCCAGTTTAAATGACGGGGCTATTTCTTTTGGCCTCTGATAAAACTGGCAGCCTTAAAGCTTCTTAATTTATTGCAGTGTTTTTCACTCAAGTTTTTATTTTTTTTATAAGCAAAAATATTTAAATTGGAAAAAAAGTGCATATCAAGAAGAAGATCATTGTAAATATTGTTGTGTGTAGTGTTTTAGAAATTCTATAAGGTCTTAAATCACAACAGATGCTAGCATAAAGAACAAGGCTTTGGAGGGGTTTGACCCTGGATTTATCTGGTGCCATTTAAGTGCTAGTGAGGTTATCGCCATTACATCAACGTTTTTACATCACCGCTTCCCGGCACGACCTTTTTTTTGTTTTTTTTTTTTTTTTTCCCCAATTAAAAATATCCTTATTCCATAAATTTAAAATTCCTCACCATCTCTGAGGTGTTCTGCATTCCAGAGGCCTCTTTGTGCTGAACACGCTGTGGCAATAGAAGAGATGTATCACGGCAGACGGAGGCATCAGTCGTCAGATGGGACTCGGTGTCCTTGTTTCTGCTCGTTGTGTCCCTTAGATGGTGACCAGACCAGCGCAATTCACTCCAAAATCTACAGACATATCTTTTTTTTTTTTTTGTATGAAAGCTAATGATAACAAAAAAACATAAAAAATAAATGAATTTTAAAAAAAAAAGGACAGATTGCTAAATTTACAAATATATCTTCTCTGATTGTAAGGAGGGACAGTCTCCTTGAATTGAAGCCATTTGAAGCCACTTGTCAAAACTTGATGTCAGCCTTATGTGTATCTGTTTGTGTATTGGCATATTATCTTTTGATTATTGAAATTTGTATGATGGAGATTTTCTTTTATACCATCATTGTTATTGTCAAAAGTACACCAATAAAATGAAACTTGTAAAGATTCAGTACGCCCCCGTGCCTGTGTGTTTGTTCTGCATCGGCGCTGTAGTCCATTTACTTCCAGTTTTCTGTCTAGAGGTCTCTGGCTCTGCTCAAGCATTTCCTCCCAGTGTGGTTCATGGCTCTGTTTCAGATGTTGTGAATAATACTGTGGTTATTCTACTATGTACGTCTGCACTGAGTATAAATACACGCAAGCTTCTTGTTAAGGGACATTTAGTTTATGCTTCATTACTTTAACAAAATGCAGAGCACACATTGGCCACAGTTAGTGGTGCCAGTAAAGGGGTCCACTGAGAATATTTTACAGTAAGTACTAGTGATAAATGCACAGGAGCACAGTGCTGTCACTTTGTTTTGTCTGTGTGGACTACAAACTAATGATAATAGTAGAGATTGTTATTGTACTCTAAGTGTGTCAAAGAAATATTACTCTGAAGCTTCTGAGGCGATGACAGAATGTTTGAGGATGCTCTAAAAATATCCATGTAAGGGACCCTAACTTCATTTTGCAATGTTCTGAGTACAGGAATGCATCAGTAATTGGCTCTGCACTGTAAGGAGAGATATAGATAGCATCATGTCCCCTCTTACACACCCTCACCCAAACAGAGGATAATTGTCTCTGCTTTTGGCTCAGACTCTGGGTTGTGACTCTTGTGATCCCAGAATCCTGCTTTTACTCCACTCTTTTAAATAGTCTGTTTGCATTCTTTGTCATTCTGACTGCTCAGCTGACAGTTTGTGTGTGTGTGTGTGTGTGTGTGTGTGCGTGCGTATATACACATCTGGCGCCTTCAACAAAGATGATGCCTGTTTGATGAGTGTCCAGCCTGTCACCCAGAGGAGAAAGGAGGAAGCAGAATGAGATGCTTTGACGAGAGGTCACTTAAGATTCATTGAATCAGAGCAGCTCCAGCCCTGTGGCATTTAGCACATTAACTGCACATCTCTGCCAGTTAGCAGAAGTGACAGCTGATAATTTAATTATGCTCTCGGAAAAGGAAATGCTAAGTGGCAAGAAGGGGATATCTCCATGAGAGTCTGAATGCATTCTGCACAATGTGAGCAGTGTCTATAGCCTATAATATCCCACAGGAGTGACATTCACCATAGGTAACGATAGGCTTTAAAATGATGCATTACCTTTGTAGGTTTAAAAAAAAAAGTGCCAAAATACTGCAGTTTACCTCTTCACTGAAAATACCCCTGCTGTTCTTATATTCTGCAATGTAACAGTAGCTGCAGTGTGTGTGTGTGTGAGATGCTTGGCAGAGACACAGAGGCTGGCTGGAGTAGCCACATCTTAATGGAGTCTGGGAAACACAAGGCTTTGGTATGCTAAAACCACTGTCGCTTAGCTGTCAGACACGCACACAGGGGGTAGCTCTTAAGATCTTGAGAGCTGTCTTGGCATGTGTATACAACACACGCCAGTTTTCAGGCACACACATTCATACACATGCATAACTATTATTAATTCATCCACACGTAGCCCCTTGAGTGTCACAGCCTGTGTCACTCACTAGCTTTGATGTCATCTGGGGCGCCTTTGCCTTTGTGTGCTGCTTGTTTGTCTGTTTCAATCCAATTTTACCAACAGAGGGTCTCAAACATGCAGGCAATGGTTGAATCATTGAATTTGTGGCCTTCAGTGGTGCAGAATAGTGTCATTCTTTTCATCTACACATCCTCAGTGGTCCAATCTTAAGTGTGTGTGTGTGTGTGTGTGTGTGTGTGTGTGTGTGTGTGTGTGTGTGTGTGTGTGTGTGTGTTGCCTCGCCTCCAAACCCACACTGAGGAACAGCCATAGAGACATGCCCTTTAGCTTTCCACAGTTTTTAGCTTTGTGTGTACGTTCTATATGATATATGTGCTGACATCACATATTCAAGGGTCCATGCGCTCATAACTGCTTAAATCAGACATTTGAATAATAGAGAATAGCAGTGCCTTACGGGGTGTGTGTGTGTGTGTGTGTGTGTGCGTGCAACGAGATGTAGAAGAGCAAGAGAAGCCACATGAGTCAATGTGGCAGGAATTTGTAACATCACTTGTTATTACATAAGTGTTTGTCATGGTTTTCAGGTATGAGAATTACCCAGCATTACAGCACTGAAGTGCTCCGCCTCCTCTCTCTCTCTCTCTCTCTCTCTCTCTCTCTCTCTCTCTCTCTCGTTTTATTCCCACCTCTTTTTCTCTCTTGCTGTTTTTGCAGGTCACCAACAGGACAGTCCTTTGTGTGCTGCTGCTGCTTCCCAAGGGACGGCAGAGTATCAGCTGCTGACGAGCCTGGGGGGGGTTATTGTTATCCTCCTGCTGTTTGCCTGTTGTCCTGATGTGCATGTACTTTCTACAACACCCCTTATTGTGACTCATGCCTGTCTTCCTGTCCTGACACAAGGGATAGAGCTGTAGGATGAGGAGTCTGTAAACACATCTGCTTCCACTTCTCACTTTCTTCATCTTCTTTGACACTGTTGTGCTCTCTGTCACAGGGTCCATCCTCTGCTTTCCTGTCTGCCCTGCCCTTGTCACATCTCCTCTTCCCTAGATTGACTCTCAAATCCACACAAACTCTGCTATTCTCTCCCTCTCCTATCTCATGCCCCTGCTTTTTCCTTTCCCTACCCTTCAAATGATTCTATCTTCACATCCATATTTTCTTTTTTTTTTTTTTTTCCCCCTGTGACCTCCTCCCTCTTCAGCCGCTCAATATAGTCCCGAAAGCATTTTTATTTTTATACCATGCCTCTGGTTTTCATTATGCTCTGACTGCTTCATCCTGTTCTGGTTAGTGAGAGATGTTGTCTTTAAAAACTATGTGCTGATGCTATACAGACAACCTGCTGACGGCGCTTCAGTGGTGCAAGGTCAACCCGAATTTACAGCTCATTTCACTCCGATTCATTCATCATCACTGAGACTCCACTAACCTTTGACTCCACAAACACTTTAATATCTCCCACAATTTCACCTAATCGCCTCTCCTTGTCATCTGACCGTGTCATGTGACCACAGTCTTGTGAATCGGTGCAGTTTGCAACTTGAGAAAGACATGCTCACACTGTTTTCATTACATTTCATCAAATGAGCGCGTATCAATTTGGTCAAGTCAGGGGTTTTAAACAAAAATGAATCCCTTGGATAAAACTGCTTACTCTGTGCAGCCACATACCTCCTATTCCTCCAGCCAATATGGTGCGCAGCATATATTAATGGTACATTTCTGGTCCCCATTACACTCTGACAGACAATTAATCAGTGAGAAATGTTGCTGTCTTAAACTATGTGCTGATATTCTGTGAAATCTGCAGACAGTGCAACCTAGCTACAGGCTCAGTCGTAATTTAAAATGTGTTTACTGTCTCAAATCTGTGATAGCAGATATTGAGAGGAAAATGTGGGGCCCTTTTTTTTTTTCCAAGTCCTTTCAATGCATCATTATGGTATGGTTAACACTGTGACTTTTCATTTTGATTGTGCAGATTTGACTTCACCCATGATTTCAACAGAATACAATGATCATGATTTAAAAAAAAAAATACATTCCTGAGGCTAAAAAACACTACAATTCTATCTCTGGAGTGTTTGAGATTTTATTTCTCTTCCATCTGCCATGCCATTTAATGTGTTGTCACTGTCCCCCAATGGTGAGTTATGGAACTCCTTTGCAACACTGAACAATGCGGCAGGAAACAAACAGGGCTGTCAAAGCAGAAATACATATCATTATAGACACGAGTAAAACAAATGTTTACAAAAATGTAAATAGCACCAAGTTGACATACAGTATTCTCAAAGAGCAGACAAGGGCCCACACAAAGGTTGTCGAGTGTGCTTGTCAGTAGAAACCCGTAGCAGCGTATTAGTCTCGTATCATTCACTTTGTTTTGTTATCATTTTTACACATCACCGATACAAACAGTTTAACATCCTAACAATGCAGTCACTTCATATAAGTTAAAAAAGTAAAATATGAAAACAAAACAATCATGATCAGAGGGAATAAAACAAATGCCCTATAGACAAAACACTCAAGGGGAAAAGAGTCCCACAGCTATGCAACCATCGCTGTGTCTTTGTATTCTGCATCTGAATCTCCTCACTTGACTAAACTAAACACCCAGGACATCTGGAGGCACTGGGGTCTGAAGCTTATGGGAGATGACTTTCACTGGTTCAGTTAATTTGCATCTGTGCAGATGGGTTTGAAGGAGAGGAGAGAAGCAAGGGAAGTCACTTGAGCCTAATGAGAAGCACACACTTGTCTGTTTAAACTCCGTAGCTCTGATGCTACTGGTCTCCTTTTTGGTTGGCTGCTTCCTTGGCAATACAGTCTTTGACCTCTTCTTTCAGCTCCGATAGTTGTTCTGTGTGGACCGTCAGCGTGCCGTTCACCTCGGCCAGGTAGGAGTCTGAGTGTTTCTCCAGTTCTGCTCTGATCCGCTCCAGCTGCTGTGTGAGCTCTCCAAGGCTGCTGCACTGGCCCTCTACCTGGCTCACCCTGCTATCCACCTCCTTCACCTCCCTCTGTACTTCTACGGCCGTGCTCTTGCAGCCTTGCAGCTCCCCAGTGAGTCTTCTCTTCAAGGCCACCAGCTCTCCCTTCAGCTGGGCCAGCCGTCTCTCCCCGGCGCCCAGGAGGGAGGCCTGGTGGCCCACCAGTTTGGTGATTCCTTGCACCTGGTTGACCAACTGGTGCTCTCTCTGCTCCCATGTGGCATTAGTGTGGCCCACTTCACTTGCAAAGAAGCTGAGAGAGTCCTTCAGGCCCTTCAGAGTGCGATTCACAGAGTTGATGTTGACTTTCAGCAGAGTGATTTCCCCTTGGACTGAGCCCTCCAGGTCCTCCTGGGCTATATGGAACAACATGTTCTGAAGGGTGTTGTTCAGCCGCTCCAGTTGGTGAGTGTGCGTATCCATGCGGCCTGTCAGTTTTTTCTCCAGCCCATCACACTCTTCCCCAGTGATGCTGACTCCCCCTGCTGGTGGGGTGGAGGGTGAGCAAGAGGAGGTGCACAGGAGCTCCAGGTCATTCAGCTGCTTCTGAATGCCGTCCAGGTCTCCTTCTACTCTTCTCCTCACTGACTCAATCTCTGTCTCCAGTGCCGGGACAACCTGGCCCTCAAGGAGAGCCGGGGCAGTGGCGTTACTCAGCTCCTCCACAGCCACGAACACTCTCTCCTCCAGGGTTTTCAGCTTGTCCTCCAGCATGGTCTTGAAACCGTCCAAACCACCAGGGAGCCCACCGACCCCTTCAGGTAGACCCTCTGTGGCATTCAGACGGCCTTCTATGTCCACTAGACGGGTCTCGATGAGGGTCTCCACATGGATGCTCTGGTCAGTGAGGGCTGATTGAAGCTGCCTTTGAGATTCAGTCAAACCTTTGACAGATTCCTCCAACAGCAGCACACGCTGGGACAGGCTGTTCACCTGTAACACAGAACAAAACCCAAAAAAAAGTTAATAAGAGTCTTAATCCACTACAAGTAAATATCCTGCAAAAGCTCAAACCCTCACTTGAGTAAAAGTATGTTACAATAGTTAAACCTAGTACTCAGCTCAAATAGTACTCAACTACATTCCACCATAATTGTAGTTTAAAAGGTTATGTGTAGTATTTCTACTTTCAAATGTTAAAAAAACACCATCAGCCAATAAAAATGAGAAAGTTACTGTTTTGTTTGGTATGGCAGTTGCTAAAAAGTTGATCCCGAGAGTGTGGAAAAAGGACTCAGTGCCCACGTTTGACCTTTGGATGAGGAAACTGGCAAACTGGCAAGACTCCATCTGGAAAGACTAAGGTATGATAAAGCACATAGAGGTCATGTGTTTGATCAGATATGGGACCCTGTGCTAACATTTCTTCAAAGACTGATGTGAACGACTGACCTTGTTATCTGCATCACAGACACTTTTCTTTCTTTTATTTGATATCTGATTACTAATTTGCAACATATTATTTACTGTTGTCTGGACTGTATTTCTGTAATTACTGTTAGAATGTTTGGGTTATAGAGTTCTGACGTGACGCTAAAACACCAGGGTATTGGATTGTAGAGATAAGAACTGAACATATTCATACGAACAACCTGACAGATTTATGAGACCATTAGAGGGAGTAATGAGTCACTCTGCTGACCTCCCATGGTGAAGAAAACTAACACCACAGGGCCGCTGACCCAAGTGTCAGAAAATGATGAGATGGGAGGAGAACCGCTAAGAAACAGCTTTTCGAGTCAAAGAAAGTGATGAAGCACTGTTGTTGTTTTCCCACCGGACACAGCTCTAAACGAAACAAATGCTGAAGTCACTGTGTTTCTTCTACGTGGGTGAGTTTGATTATGAGGCTTATGAAGGTGTAAAGTTAGTATGTGTTGTTATCTTTACTAAGTTTCATGTTTGTTGATCCACGTTTCAGGCCAAACTGTGACAGTTCTGACCGTATTTGGACGATTCCAAACCGATCCTTAGTGACAATACAAGCTGTACAGAAAACAGAGGTGATTTGTGGTTTTACTGTGACTGTTTTCTGCCTTAAATTAGAGCTAAGCTAACAGCTATAATGTAAACTATCAGCTGACACAACACATGGAGATTATTAGACTTCCCCTTGTTGTTAACAGTTTGGAATACCCGTACTACAGTATATGTATATAATCCCTGTACTAAAATGACGGTTGGCTCTTACCTGTCCACAGCAGCTCTCCGTAAGTGTTAGGCCCTGGATCTGAGCCTGTAAAGACCCCAGCTCCTCCCTGATCCCCGTCTCTCGTCCATCCAAAGACTGTTGCATCTGTTCCTGGCCGTTCATGTGATCCCGGTGACATTGCCTCTGTACTTCCCCGATTTTCTCATCGCAGTGACTCTCCAGACCAGTCATACGGCGCTCAAAGCCATCCAGAATCTCAGCACGAACTCCAGCAAGCTTGGAATCCAGAATCTCATCCAAATCATTCCTAGAGCCTGGACCAAGGATGGGTCGACCCCTGGCTCCATCCAACAGCTTCTTCAGCTGGCCATCATGACCCAGGACCATTCCCTAAACACAAAAAAGGTAAGAAGGACCAAAATATAGTTTAGAATCAAATCCAGTCAGAGGTTTCTGATGTGATCAAGCAGTGTGGATTTACAGCTGATCTCTGTACCTGAATTTCCTCTATGATGTGAGTCTTGGCTCGCAGCTCATCCCTCACTTCTGTTACCCTCCCTGCCAAGTCTCCAAATCCAGTGAAGCTTTCTTGTCCTTCCAATCCATCGGGAGTCCCATCTGGGATAACTCCAAATCCCACCGCTGAGTCAGGAGTTCGAGGAGGGTTAGGAAGCAGGGAAACCAGTATTTTGTTGGTGTCTTCCCGCAGAGATGTGCGCAGTCGCTCCTCAAGTCCAGCCACCACCCCGTTGAGAGTGTCTAGACCCTGGGTGAGGCGCCGCAGGTCCTCCTCCATACGATCCAAGCGCTCACCGGTCACTCCTGATATCCCAAATTTATTTCCTGTATTTGCAGAGACAAAGTAGAAAGGAGATCATATGAGGGGTAGTAGATATGCTCATACACTGCTGCATGGATTTATCTTAGTAGTCCTTCAGTCTGAATCAGAAACCTGGGCTCAGATAACCATGGAGTTGGTTCTCACCATAGTTTGGTTTTCCAACTCCAGTAGGTAGCTGTCCAGTGGGTATAGGTCTGTGATCAGGTACACCTGGGACAGGTCTCCCCGGCTCAAGCTGACCCACTCCTGGCTTTTGGTCCAGCGGGGGTCGAGGGCCATGTGGGAAGCCCTTCAGCCCTGGACGGTGGGGTAATCCTGCACCTTTGAAAGGCGGCATCATGACATCAGGCAACGAAGTGGGTCCATCATAGCAGTTTTCTCCAGCGTAACCGGGACAACACCTCCACTCCAGCTCTGTCACCGTCTTAAACCCCACCTTGTACTTTGGCTTATAGATTGTCCTGTACCTGGAGGAACCATAAGAAGAAGAATGTGTTTTATGAGTCCTGTGTCAGATTCTGTTAGAAAAACTACATCTATTTGTACTAATTACGACCACAGAGTGGGTCAGACCAGAGGATGAGAAGATGGGAGGTGCAGAGCAGAGATAAAGGGATGAAGTTGTTCTCTATGAGATTAAACATGGATTACAGAGAGATTAGGAGATTAAGATAAAGTGTAATGTAAATGATGTGGCATCAGAGGATTGAACCAGGGTCAGTGCTGAACTTCACTGTTATCTTGTTTGGGCGGAATTTACTTTTGATTGTGATTCACACACACAGGCACGCACGCACGCACGCACGCACGCACGCACGCACACACACACACACACACACACACACACACACACACACACACA
>JAQQZY010000027.1:16900677-16934276 GCA_030068375.1 Ostorhinchus rueppellii | reverse complement strand
ACCCGCCAGCTAACCGGGATTCTGAGGAGTCTCTCGCTGACTGTACGAGGCGGGTCACAGAGTAAGTGTGACTGAGCGAGTGAGTGTGCGTGACAGAACAATAGTGCTTCATGCTCGTAGAGAATGGCGATAGTAGTCAACTAAAGGGGTGTATATATATATATATATATATCCAGGTTTCATTTCTCTCATCTTGACTAAGTGCCATTTGTTGACTGCACGTCTGAAATGTCACCTGACTCGACGTGGGTGGATCCATGCTGCCACTAACTGGTCGCCCTGGGTGACGTAGCGGCCCGGGTTAACAACCGGCCAACCAGTTAGTTTGAGCTTCTCTACCTGAAACTTGCATTTTTTTTCTTTTTCAATTTCAAAATAACTTTTTACATTTTATGAAAACACAACTATCGCTAAGATTTATTCAAGATATCACTCTAAAGCTGAACTCTATGTCTTGACACAGAAGCAAAGTCATGGAAACAATGTCATATACAGTATATTTATATTTGGTTATTTGATCTGGACAGAGAGGAGAGAGTTGCAAAAGGATTTCTTTTGTCTCCTTCAGCTTCCTTTTACTGCCACCTACAGCCACATTAAATGAATAGTTCATACACTGTTCTTCATTACCTCCGCCAAGGAGGTTATGCTTTTACCAGGATTTGTGGGTTTGCTTGTTTTTAGCAACATAACAAAAAATTAAGGATGGATTTTGACGAAATTTTCAGGATATGTCTGCTTTGGGGAGATGATTACATTTTGGAGGCGATCCGGATCACCGTCTGGATCCAGGAATTTTTTAAAGGATTCTTTATCATTATGAGATAGGGCATGGTGGCACAGAGCTGCATGTAAGGTCATTCAGCGCCATCTGGTGGAGGAAAGTACAAACACTACCTTGGTGGAGGTCTGCTTTTCTAGTTCATACTTGTATTGTTCTTTATTTATAAAGTTTAATTGATTGAAACAATGCAAGCTGTTGTAACTGATGATTCACATAAATAGATTATAGCTATTACTAGTTTCCATCTCCAGTTCCTACTTAGGCTTTTAGTAGAGAAAAAAAACAGAAGAAAAGACTTTCACTTTTCCTTGGTTTGCCTGTTGGATCTTTGATTGTCTTCCTTTTTTGTGCTGTTTCTCCACGTTTAATCAGTTTAATAGGATAACTGTAAAAGCATTATTAAAAACATTTATAAAAATATCACCTAGCAGTAGAGTAGATGTTATTAAATTGAACTCAGTGGAGTTTGACAAACCAGCCCTGTCCTCTGCCGACATCATAAAGCAGCCACCAGTTTAGCCCCTGTAACAGAGGAAATCTCAGCTTCTCAGAAAACGAGTGGAGTAGAATTCTTAAGAAGATGAAAAAATTGTCACAGCGATTTATATGCTTTCCATCTATTTGGGTCTTGAGAGTGAAAAGGAAAAAAGGCTGTTCGTTTCCATTATAATAATAATATTTCACGAACGCTTTCATTGAAGTCATTTGGTCTTAATTTCAGACTTATTTTTAACTAGGAACTGCCCAAGTTAAAGGAGCTGCGATTACAGCCAAGTCCCATCCATTTTTCATTCCCGGTCTTTCTGTGGTAGCCCAGTTCATTTTTCTTTCGGATGTTGTTTGACAGGTGCCTTATGATGCATTGTAATACTTTTATACTGTTGATTTCCGAAGTGCTGAAATGTGTATGCTAATATTTACAGTACGGTTATGGGCTGAATCGATCAAGGCTATGTTTTCCCATTGTGCTGTTTGGATGGATTCCCTGCAACTCATGACTCTCATAAAAGCTAACATTAGTTTTAGCTGCATAAATCAAACTGTTGCACACAAAGCATTCACATAATATCGCTCTGTTGTGTCTTTTTGTCTATGATAAGATGACATATTCTGTTTTTATGAACATCAGACTTCACATAAGGGGACCGTCAGCACCTTTATGCTCCTTAGCGGAGGCTCCAAAGTGCTGTAATTCAAATAAACAGCCACATCATACAATGTTTATGATCGGAAGTCATAAAAACTAATTCCAACCTCTGTCCCTTTTTCTGGATCTACCCCAAAACTTAATGGGTTTGTCTTTGGTTTATATCCTACTCTTCCTCAAGGTTTCATCAAAATCAGTGCTGTAGGTCTTGTGTAATCCTTCTGAGAGATAAACCTACTAAGAAAAAAGCATTAGAGGAATGTGGGGCCTTGATGGTATGCACGCTTTGCCTTCTAGTTTTGGTAATGTGAATGCATTGCTCAGTTTGATTTATCCATCGGAATTCTCTGTATAGTATATTCCCTCAGGGTCTTGGGGTGTAAAGTAGAAGGATGGCTATGCTGTGGAGAATATGCAGATAAATTTGCTTCATGTTTTCTTTTGGTAAAGGATGAGGTCAGGGCACAGACACTATGTAACCTATAGATATTGTACATTATACAGGATGGGTTTCCTCACATTGATGAAACCATTTTGCGTCAGTTGGCTCACTGAAATCTTGTTTTTTTTACAAAACATTTCCATTAATTTTTGCCATCTTTATCCTTTTTCCATGAAAACATCCAACCACATGAATAAGCCTTTTCTTTCTCCTACATCTGCACTTTCTGAAATGTAACTAAGACAGGATACATTCATTTGAAAAGATTGCCTATTTGGTCAGGGAAAATACAAACACAACAACGTCTGTATTACTGAAATGGCTAAACAGATGGACACTGTGCACTCAGTGTTCAGGGCAGATAGGATGATTAGATTTTGTTAATTTAGAAGGTCTGCAAGAGTTTGACTTTATTACAAAAATGCATTTTGTTTCAGATTTTTCACAGCTGTGGCTTCCTGAAAAAGGAAGATTTTAGAGGAAATCTCATAGCCATTCCTCCATTTATCTCTAAATCAAGTGAAGCGGTATTTCTGTAGGCCCTGAGGTGTAGCAGTTAGACAGAAACACCGTGTACTGAAGTAGTCTATCTGTCCAGGCTTTTAAATAACCATAATGGTATCAGCATTCTCTGTCTGCACAGTTCTGTCACAGCAGTGACTCTATGCAGTCTATATGATTTATGGGTCAGTCATATAAAGCATGAGCTCATTCCAGCTAGCACAGCATCCACGCTCTGCCAATTGTGGTTGGTTCAATGTAAAATTACATTGGATCTGTAATCAATGCTGGCGCTCCACATGCACTAACATACACAAACATACAGGCTTCATTCTGCTTCCAGTGGGTACGATCGTCTGCAACCAGTCCACATCTGGTTTACATCATCCCCAGACCACCACCACCCAACCCAGAGCTATCATGACACACACACATACACATTCACTTCAATCTCATTCATTTTTAATATCCCATCATGCACAGCCAATTCAGAGTGAAACACAGAAGCACAATGTTGTACTTTATCCTTGAAAAACCAAACTGACTTCACTAACTCTGCACTGACTTAAACACTGTAACATATAGCACTTGACCTGCTGTTGGAATACATCAGCATATATAAGTTTACACACACATGTGAGGAGTGTCTGCATGTGAGCATGCATGCAAACACTTACTGCTTTAATTGCTGGCTTTTTGTTTTATTGTAAATGCTGCAGAGCTGGTGGGGGTCAGTGGTCTGCAGAAAATATGAGGTGTGTTGAGATGAACACGCACTTACAATGAGCCCCTTGTTTCCTCAGCAATGTGTTCTCAGTTGCAAAGCAATTAAAGACTAGTTTACTGGCCAGGACTGCTCTTTTCTCTGCTTGTGACGCAATCCTCCAGGTTTGCCCAGCTGAAGGCTGAGTGATGGGCATGCACACACTTCAGTAAGCACAAACACAGGCACATGTGCACGTGCACGCACGGGGAGACATAAACAGGCACACGTGGACTCCTGCATGTGTGTGCACATACACAAATGCACACACACCACTTACCCTTAGCAAGAGTTGGCAGAGGGAAAACACTCTACGTTATTACAGCACAAGGAATGCCCTGTGTGAGCGTCTTACTTGACCTACCCTAAAATGATGATAAATCCAGATGAGTGACAGAAACTTTACAGTGAAGTCACAGTCATTAATGTGTTGACCCAACACTGATTCAGAGAATACAGACCCCAGTGTTAACCTTTACATTACAGCTAAAGAAACAAATGCATGGGTGGAGTATTTCATATAAAAGATGTCAATCTCCACTGATTTAGCCAATTGAATCATTTCACTTAGCGCTGTAGGACACGGTAAAAGTGTATTATGTGCTGTTGAAAATCCAAGGGCAAAACCCTATTTCAGCATGACAGCCAACAATGGACCCGCAGGAGAACTGCAGCACAGCCTAGTCAATTTTCCATCAGATTCAACCCACAAATATTTATTATCACCTCTCAAAAGCAGAAAACAAACATATGCAGATGAGCTTCAAGTTTTGGGTTCATGCAATCCATACACCCTAGCCCCATTGTAGTACTTCAGACACATACCTGTCTGTACACTTTGTTTTAGTGCTGTCACCACCAGAGCTTCACTTTGTCTACATGCTATATATCATGTGGAGAATCCCTCCCTTGACACCGCCTCTGGGATGAAAGTGGACTAAAGTACAGACACAGACAGCAATGTGCACTTCCTATCTGGACGGTCAGTTCTGTCAAAAAGTAAAGGACAACACATTCCTCGCTGTCAAACAAGGGGTGAGTACTAACTGTAAATGTTAGCTAGCTTACCAACAGTAGCAGCAGTGTTTGAGGGTAGCAGTGACGAGAAGAAGTATTTTGTTTAGGTCGATACGATTAGTAATCACAACAAACCCTTCCATCAGTTTCAGTGACCCCCTATTGACATCCTGGGCCATTGTGGAGAGGCAATTGGTGCAATTCAGCCACTGCAATTCTATGGCAGAGGCAAGAGAAGTGTCTATTCTGTTCCATTCTATTCTATTGCTGGGTTTCTTTCTTGGCTTGGACAGTGGCGTTCCTGGAGCGATGTACTCCCAGGGTGAAAGGCCCATCCGGCGCCCGGCGGGTTTTGGGGGGTGCTATCTGAGGTGCGGCAGGGGGGGTCAGAGGGGTCGGAGGCGCCCCCCATGCAATGGTGCTAGGGGGAATTGCCCAGGTCGCCCATGCCAAAGAACACCCCTGGGGTTGGATATTGTAGAAGCCCAGCTCAGCCATGTTTCCTCAGTCCAATGATTGATTCATATCTTTATGAAATTCCCCACTCGGGCTTTTCCCAGAACCAATCAATGATATAATATTAAATAACAAAAAAAAAAAAAAAAATCTGACCTATTGATCAGCCTCTGAATATGAAGTGGTCCTTTCGTCCTAACTTGGAATGTCTTGATTAACTAGGACACCTCTAGTTTGTTCAATCCGATTATTCTTGTATAACATTTCACCAAAATAATAATTACCCACTCACCACATACACATCTTAAATGAAACAAAAGATTAAATACCACTCATTGTTTCAACAAAAGCAAATCTTTGAGTATGAGTGTATTGTGAGGTTAAATATTATTACAGAATCTTCCATTAGCCACAGCTCAGCCTGCTGTGTACTGTGCAGGTTGTGTGGTTTTTGCACAGGGACAACCACACCAGGCTGATGTGCCTTATGATAGCACTGCAGGGTGTGTGAACGGGCATAACGTTCTCCATGTGTGTAAGACGTGAGCTTTACTATTTTTTTTTTCACTCTCTGAAACCCCTCCAACAGCAAAATAGACACACATGATGAAGAAGGATTATTGTTATTTGGAGAGACTTGAAACAGGGTTCCACAGTATTTTGCCCACTCAAGGTCAACGGGTTTAGGAATTTTGCAGTGGCTTAAGTGGGTGATGGGGTGGAAGAAGTCTTGGCCACAGATGTTTTTTGTTTTTTTTTCTTTATGTGAGAATTGGAGGCCAATCAGTCAAAAAAGTAGGCATGAGTTACTTGTTCTCGGTAAGTGCTGGTGTTATCCCGTCCTTATCTGCGGTAGAGGCTGCATCACACAATAGCAGCCTTGTGTTCTTGTGTTTGTTCTCTTTCCTGTGGATTGTGGAGAACAAAACAGGAACGGACCAATTACTCTTACATGCCTGTGTGGTGTGTGAGGATATATGTTTGTGCGTCTGCATGTGTGTGTTTTTCCCACACAACACACAGGGGGTTGTTAATGGGTCATGTGAGGTCAGCCCTTTAAAGGGTCATAAACCCATAATACTAAAGCCATCATTGCCTTTCCTTCTACATCGACTAGAAAATCACTCATCTGACTAAAGAGCTCTTTGGTTCCCATTCCACAATCCCTTCCTTTCCTCTATGCCTCCTTTCCGATATGGTTTACACTGGCTGGTGATCATCTTTCTCTGTATCAGACCCTTGGATGGCAATGGCCCTACCCCTTCCTCCTTCATCACCCCATCATAATGGAGGAATTTAATTCACCGCTACCCAGCCGCAGCTTGGCTCCTTTTCTAAGCCGAGTCTTAAGTGTGTTAACTGTGATCGGTGACAGTGTCACCACCCTCTGAAACACTCGGACACGGTCCAAACCCGCCCTTAAGAAAGAGACCATACACCAGGACCCACAATAAGCTTTCACTTTTCCACAGCATCAGTGACTGGTGCCAACTGGTTTTTCCTACTATGTCTGTGTAAAGAGCTCTTAAGGGAAGTGTCCTTTGGAGTGTCACTCAAAAGCAACAAAACACCCAACCACTTACTTTTGGGGTCTAAAAACAAAAACAGCTCAAATAGTTAATGCTAAATACTCTTTCAAAACAAAGAGGCAGAAAAATCCCCCAGTCTAGAGTCAAAGAGTTTAGTTTCTTCACTTCACTTCACTATTATCCTCCTGTTATTCAGAATAGTTGTATAATACATTTCATAGAAAAGTCTCACATACTTTTAATAATTAAAACAGGAACATCTTGCACAAAAAAAAAAAAAAACACAATTCCCATGTACACATATTATTGAACACATATTACCACCCAAAAGCTCTTCAGACCATAATTTGCTGCAAGGAATCTTGAGAATGTGCTTTTGGCAATTCTCCTCTACAAGTGTCCATGATTAAAGCCACGTCAGGCTACACTTGTGTGAAAAGCCCGTGTGCAAACTTACAGTCTCAAAGGACTTTCCAATAGCCGCATTATGAAACAATAACAACAACAACAGCCCCACACCAAGATCCTCATTAAGAACAAACGACAAAAACCACATACAATTAAAGAAGAAAATGAAACCTTCAAACCACTTGAAATCCTACATTCATATGTGTCACTGTGTGTCAGAGTGGTTGGATTCAGCTTGAATTATTGCCTTTGCCAACTCCTGCAGCATCAACATTCTCTGTTGATTTATCTGTGTGCTGCTGTTTGGAAAATGGGTTTAGACAGATAAATTCTGGTTTAAATTTGGGAAACAAAAGACTATCATCAATAGATTTAACATACATTGTGATCATCTAAATCAAACTACCCACAAAAACCATAAACTAAAAACATATTGTTGGTCAAAGAAAACAGACATTCTGACTGCACTACTTCATGTTGCTGACATTTAAATTTTTACTAAAGATGCTGTGCTCCTTTTGGAAGCGAGCAAAGTGAATTTGCTACTTCCACATGTAGTCTCACAAGGAGCCCAGTGAATACGTGTCCGTAGAGCTCTGTCTGCGTGTTGAATTTGTGATTTATAAACACCACTGAGAGAAAAGAAGCAAAAATAAAAGAAAAAATCATGGCGAGCGTTGCAGGATGAGCAGCATGATTTACAGGGCTGTGATAGGACAGAGTCTGAAGTGTTTTATTACACTGAATGAAATGCTTTCTGACCCTTTCCACCAAAACTCCCCAAAATACACAGAAAATCCTTGGCCTTGTTTAACCAAAAAATACAGAAGCATGCTGTCAGTGCTTTTTTTTTTTTTTTAAAGATTTTCATGAATGACTATGAGCATTCAAAGCAAACCTCGGATGCTGAGTGTGTTTATTTTCTGCCGCACACGTCATCGTTTCAGTTAGCTCCTCATTGACTGAGTGGAAAATGAATGGAAAACTGTAACACTTCATCACCTATCTGTTATTCAACTTAAACTGGACAACCTGGAGCAACTGAAATCATGTAAACATCTAATTAAAATGGATAAATCATGTCTGTGACTTTCAGCTTTCCTTTTTTTTTTTCACCTAATTTCCTGTGAGCAAAGCATAGCAGACATTCAGTAAAGAAGGGCTCATCTGGGCTGCAGTCTTAAGCTGTGAATGCCAAGAACCCTTGGCCTGAATACCTGAGGGAACTGAGACAGGACTGAGGAGGCAGAAGAGCTGCATCAAAAACACCGCCCTTCACTTCAAACGCTACACCGGGCTGAGGCTCTTCATCAGCCTTTGAGCAGCACCGATATTATCTCTAGCTCTGTGTGTGAATGGAGATGATGTGTTCCTTCCTTCCTCTGCATAGCTAAAGGTTTTAACTTTAAGGAAATTGGGAACTGACCAGTACATCTGGAGGAGTATTAGACATATGAAGCACAAAAGATGCCCACTTCTAACATATGTGCCACAGACCCTTGGGCTGGTAGAAGCCCTTTCCTTCTGCGTGTTTTTATTTCTGGGTTGAAATGAATTAAAATGGCATTTAAAGCCTTTTTCAATATAGACGGAATATAAAAAAAACAGGATTAGCAGATGGAGCATGTGCCCGTTGATGTTTGGAATATGCCAGGCCCGTGAAACTAAATGGAATGCTCCCTTTATTCATATTATTAGTTACACTTGCATCTCCTCGCACACAAACACAGTCACATGTGGGCTCGTGTGACTTTGTTTTCGGGGTAATCTTTGTAATTGTATTGCATGCTGGTATGGACATTCCACAAGAACAAATTACAACAAACGTTTGAAGTCCTCCGGGAAAATAGTGAAGGAAGAGCAGACTAACCTGTACCACCTGTACCTGAAGAAGCTGAATGAGAAGACAGCTGAGGTGTAATCCCGTCATTCTAATCCTCCGATGAGTGCTATAGATACACCACTATCAGAACCAACTGAGCAAATATGTTTATTCCCATGGTGATGACTGAATTTATTAAGGTTTGGTAGTCATGGAGAGTCTGGAAAATACACTGACTAGGGAATGTGGAACCCATTGGCACATGTGCAGCACTTACTGTTCTTTTTTTATTCAGTTACCAACATGGACTTTTAATATCTGCTTGGACTCAGAAAGTTACGGTGGACGACAAAGAGCCAAACACACTGCAGCGGCCCAGTGCGTCTCAGTTCAGAGAAAACAGTTGCAAATACAGAAACGATGCAAATTCATCAAGTCTAAGCGAAGTACAACAAGAGGAATGAAAAATGCACAAGACACAAAAACACATGCATAAACATCAAATGCTCTGCACATAGAGAAATGATGCGAAGCAAGAAAATATGTGCAAACAAAAAACACTGCGTAACCAGTCATTACAAAGGAAGTGCTCCAAGCCTGTAGGGGGTGCTGTCAGCAGAACAGCTCAATGCAGAGACACACGGAAAACAGCTGACTGACACCGTTTCAAACTACACTGGGAATGTGACTTTTATTGGGGGGAACGCTGGGTGTCTGCAGCTTTGGAGCACTTCCACTGTAGAGACTGGTTATGCAGCGTTTTTCATTAATTTCATAAAGAAAATATGGAGGGAAGCTGGTGTCACTTGGGACTGTGGTGGAGAAATGGACACTTACTAAGGTGGAGGGCATTCTGGATCATCCGGATCATCCTTTTGCTACTTTTGGGCCACCCAGACGACCAGGAGTGAACATTATAGAAGAACTTTATCTTCATCTCTGCTGTCGTCAGACTGTACATTAGCTAAGGCTGAAGACTGGTAGATTGATGATGTCTTGTTTAATTTTAGTTCTGATGTAATGGAAAACACTTTTCCTCTTGGGTTGAATACAGTTGATCTGAGTGTGTATCTGTAATTCGGAGGTTACTTGTCACTTTTCCATCAGTGCCAAACTTTACCGACATTTATTAAATTTTGAAACAGCAGAAGTATGTAATGTTGGTTTTTCCATTAAATCACAAATGCCATGATTTGTTTATTTATAATTGCAAGATGACATGAGAAGTCATTCCATAAACATGGTGAGGAACATAATATTATGTTGATTTATAGATATATTCATTACCTCCACCAAGGAGGTTATGTTTTTGCCAGGGTTTGTTTATTTGTTTGTAACATAACTCAAAAAGTTATGGATGGATTTTGCTGAAATTTTCAGGATATGTCCACTCTGGGTGAAGGAAGAGGTGATTAAATTTTGAAGGTGATCTGGATCCAGGGTTTTTTCAAAGGATTCTTTATCATTGTGAGATAGGGCATAGCGGCATAGAGTTGCATATGAGGTCATTCAGTGCCATCTAGTGGAGGAAAGTACAAACACTACCTTAAAACCAGAGTGGACATATCCTGAAAATGTCATCAAAATCCATCCATAACTTTTTGAGTTAAGTTGCTAACAAACAAACTAACTAACAAACCCACAAACCTTGGCAAAAACATAAGCTCCTTGACAGAGGTAAAAAAAAAAAAAAAAAGTATAAACACTACCTTGGTGGAGGTCTGCGCTCTCTGACTGCTTTTCTAGTTATAATTATTACTATGATTACATTACCCCTATATCCCGTACTAAATAAAAAATAAGTTGGTTTCCCAGTGTGTTCACACATACATACATCAATATCTGGTCTTTCTTTTCACATGATTCTAATTGCAGAAAAAGGTCTCTCCATTGCAGTTTCATGTGATATACCAATTGTGCTACGCCTGGAAAACCACCTCTTGCCAGCACAAAAGCTTTTAATTGAAAAAAACAAGAATTGTGGTGGAATTGTCATTTTTCCATCAGGCAAATTTTTATGTACAAGTTATATTCACGCAATTTGAAAATCAATGGAAAAGCAACTATTGAGGAAAAACTTAGTTAATGGCAGAGAAGTTGAAGAATCTGGTTGTGGAGGATAAAGTTTTAAATAGTTAGCTAGTCAATAATGACTAATAACAACATGAATGTGCCACATATACACAGTATATGCTAATTAGTCAGCAGTTAATGGTGAATATTTACACTTTAACATAACGTTTTCTAGGTCTAAGCAGGTCTAAGTCATAACACAACCTGCTGGTCCCCACACCTGACTGGATTATTCCACTATACTTAATGGCTCACACGTGCCACAGTCTGTATTGGCACTTATTCCAGTCACTCTCCACTCCCTGGGGCCAGGTCTAGTAAAAAGCCTGCTATAAATAAGGCCAACTGTTTCCCTTGAACTCATAAATCTTAGAAAGCTGGATTTCTCTCCATTGTGGCATCTGGCATCATTTGTCACATATGCGGTGAGCAATTAGGTATAAAAGAAAACCAGGAAACCCAGCAGAGGCCACATTGGCTGGTGCCAGCAGTCAGTGCTATGTTAAACTTCCCCACAAAGAAACCACGATCCAGAGCCTGCCATGTTGTGCAAGAGAAAGTAAAAAATGACTAAAAACCAAAGTATTAAGTCTGGGAAATGACATCATTGTTTTCAAGTGAATGCTGTGGCTTTAAGTTTCAGCATCGTTGTTTATGTCCACCACAGGCTAACAAGCGTTTCAGGATGGAGCGTAGATTGCAATCAAAGTCCTTAACTCGGTTAATCTGGGGATGTCAACATTAGATCTAAGCTCTCACATAGATGGAGAGATACGAGGTAATTACAGGCAGACATAGGCAACACACCAAGCATGCCTCCACTGTGACACCGCCAATCGCTGACTTTTTACGATGACATTTGTCAAACATGCAGCACATTATATGTTCTGAACTTTGCGATATGAAGGGCTGATGTATGGTGTCATTGTGCTGAATTTCCTGACTCTTGTCCTTGGAGGTGGAGGTATTTATGTCCTTTTATTCAAACAGTATCATTCAGTACAGACCAAAAACTAAAATAGGGCTTCCTGTGTCACGCCCAATCACTTCCTGTTGCCAGTCACAATTCTGTACGAGACCAACCGAAACGAAGAGGTTTTGGGCAACATTTCAGGATGCATGTCTGTGTAGTAAAAATACTGACGTGCTGGGAGGAAAGCTAAATCTAAAAGGCTATTATGTGATTTTGATTACATCCCTGCTAACCTACTAAATATTCTGCTATGGGGCAGTTGGGACAGAGACTCCAGCTCTGGCTCCAAAAAATGTCCAGCTCTTCCTCTAGTTAAACCCCAACAGGAGTCTAATTGCTGCATCTGTTTCCCTTCACAATTTAACCACAATTAGGAGCTTTCACAGCGTGGGGTCACACAGCAGAGCTACTGTCCCAACAGAAACGTGATTAGCCTCACTAATGACAGGAGTGAACAGGACATAACTCAGGCCTGCGGTGTTCGCTGTAGCTGACCTGTTCTCCATAAATGTTTATAGAAATGTCTGCACTCTCATGCTTATGTTTAAAACAGACCAAGTCCGATATAATGCTCCACCATGCATCCTAAAGCCACTTGTAGATTCCATCTGGTGCAAGTAAAAATAAAAAGTTCACCTCCGTCCACCTTTCGCTGGTCTTCAGCTTTACTTTCATCAAAACTGTGAAATTTTCTCCTAACTTCCTGATCTGGCATCTTCAAAGTCATGAACTACACCACAGCATGCACCTGTGCCAATAAACATAAAAGCTTAACATCAGTGCATATGTGTGCACACTCACACGCAGACACAAAAACACATTTGGATCGGAACATTCTCCAAATGTGGCCAAATTCAGGACTTACCCTCTGTAAAGGGATTTCTTTAGTTTCTTAATTTGTCTCATTATTTCTCACAGCGCCGCAAAAACTGAAAAACTACCTCTCCATATGGCTATACAAACCACTTCTGTCTAGACAAGTGCTGTGTAAACTGAGTGGGTGGGTGCAGTGTCAACTCAAGAGGGAACTATCGGAGCCTGAATTGGTTTAGTGAGAGGCTTCTGATGCAAATTCCCCCTTCTTTGTATTACCAAGCTGCGCCTTTTCTCTTCTATCCCCACAACAAACACAAAACAGCAACAAAATTCTCTCTTAATGGGGCTTTGACCTTCCCAGTGGGAAAGTGCTGGTGAATACCATAGTGAGAATAAGAGCCAAGTGTGTATGGACTAGGAGTGGACCATGATCACTGATGCACGTCAAGCTATCAGGCCCAAACCTGTCAACCCTTCAACTGCTCAGTCCCATCACACTCTACAGCCCTTCATCCCCCCACCTCTGTTCCCGTCGGTGACATTCTTCACTGTTCAACCCCGTCTTTGCATCTTTTTACCACTTTCACTCATATATTCACTCCTTTCTTGCTCAGGCTGTGAAAGAGAAAATTGCCTATTGGTTGTGGAAATCGGAATCTTCTCAAAGTCTATAGTAAAGAATAAGGTATTAGTATCTTTTTGACTGAAATTAAATGTGTATGCACTCTTTGTGTATGTCTTTGTGCCAGTTTTTAGAAACAGAACCTCAGTAATATTCAGCAGAAGTCTGACTTGCAAGTGCGTCCTGTGTCTCCTACAGATTTCTAGTCACTTGAGGCCAAAGCCTCTGGGTTCAAAAGTCATATCCTCTTGTTAAGTGTCTTCAGCACTGACCTTTGACTTCTATCTATTAGAAAGAGGCTGTGGCAGCAAGTTCAAAGGATTACAAGACATACCTGAGGAATTACTGGAATTACTATTATATTAAGGATTACTTTTTGTTTTGGTGTGTGTGTGTGTGTGTGTGTGTGGACATTCACAGACCGATATGAGTGCATTGGCATGTCACTCTAGGTGATGGTAGCAATTTAGTAAGCACAGTGAGCCAATACTTGGAGCTTCTGGGTCACAAAAAAGAACATAATGCACCTAATTTAGACAAAGTACAATGCAGCTTCTGTTGTTACAGTGAAACTCGCCCTTCTATGTCCCCAACACACATCTGCAAAATCATGAACAGATGTCTAAAGAGCCTCTTTTGACCAGGATATCACCACACATTCACTACTCACTGTATTATTCCATTTTCTCAGTCACCATGTCTGGCCCTGATCCTCTGCATTTCCTCAATTCCATCTCCACAACTCACGCTCTGATTCACTCGGGCCACAAACACATGCAAGTATTCAATGAGAAAAGCACAAAATATGAAGTCAAACGTAGTCACACATGGTCACCTCAACACTTCAAGTCTTTTTTCCTGTCAAGGAACCAAACCATAACCACCAGAAACACCTCTGTCATGTTTTGTGTCTTTTCTGAAACAGCCTTTGCTCTTTTGTGGCATCTTTGAAACCACATTGGTGCAGGGTGATGTCAAAGGATCACAGACAGAAATTAACTGTCAGCCCTCACCTCATCAGACTCACATTTTTAAAGAAAACAGACAGATAGATTTTCCTCACATTTCAACATTTCTAACACTCATATTCAAATATACTTTAAAGTCTTTTTAATGTCTTTGCAATTAGGCTTTATGACTTTGTTAAGCAACATACATTTGAGGAGAATGAACGGCAAGGGAACCCTTATCCCTCAACCACAACCAGTACGCCCTTCATCAGCTGTACCCAATAATTATCACCTCATAATTAGTCGCCCCTGTTTCACAAGCCAAGTAGAGTGTAAAAGGTGTGCCCGGGCACATGCATGCCAGGCAGTTAAGTTTGGAAAGGCGGAATTTGGTGAAGTGAAGGAAAAACTGGCTATAGGCCACTGTGAGACCCAACACACTCAGGAATTTACAGTTAGTCTCATAAAGCCAATGAAAAGCAGAGCTTTAAAACAGCAGGCGTAGTCATCTGAAAGAAAGCACTGGGAGGAAGAACAACAAGAATGGATGAGAGGTTACAGAGATTATTGTTCTGTTATCTTAATGAAGTACTACTGGTTAACACCTGTAGATTTGTGCTTCCTAATAATGAACTACACCATGAAAAGAAATATGTGCAGACAGGCTGGTGCAGACCACTACTTGGCTGCAGGATCAGAGCAGCCGGGTTTAATTAAATGGAGTGTGGTTTTCAGAGTAAAGTGATAATATCTATTAGGACTTACAGGATTAGTCTCGGTTACAGGCGAACACTGGAATGTAGGAAGAGTGTGGTTACTCTAGTCAATCAGTGCAAATCCACAAGGCATTAGTCAGGCCACAGATCCAGAGTTCAGTGAACCAGTGTAGCTGGTCAAGGCTGGAACATACTAGACCCCTTTGGAGCCAAAACTAATGGAGTCCTGCCATACACTACCTCATAACCAGGATTTGGCTTGGCTGCACTAGCACTGCATTCACTTTGAGTGTGTGTGAGAGAAAGAGTTGGACTAAACGGAAAAGCCATGGATTATTAACCATCATGGCAGCTGTGTTGGTGCTGGTGGAACCTCACATTCATCATGTGTGAGTGTGTGTCAGTGTGTTTGTGTGAGTGCATTGGAGTCCTCAGAGGGTATCCGGGCGAGGGGCTAAGTTCAAGGGCAAAGTGCTCCCAAAGCTCCCAGTCATACAGCAAATGGATGGGAAAGCGTGAAGGAGACGGCAAATGATCCTGAATGAATATGGAAACGGGGCTGTAAGCTGGACTTCCATCAGACTCGTGAATGAACCGACGCTTTCCAATGGACACAAGGAGATGAGAGACCGGCAGGCAGAGGCTCATTACAAAGACAGTATAGGAGCTCGTTTGCCTGTCTTGCTTCGTTTGTTTGGCATTTGGCTAGTGTTTACCATTTGCGTGTGGGGTCAACATTCAGACCCTGGCCGTCAGGCTTTCTCACAGGACAGTACACAACAAAGACAGGAGTCTGTTAGTCTGTACATAGAGGCCCCTAGCAATACCAAGCAGGGGCCCAGGGTCATTGCATGTACGCCTTCCGCCTGTGTGTGACCACCAAGGACAAATCAGGACAAAAATATGCAGGTCACCAATCGCACGAGGATGTTTACATGTTTAGGAATTGGGTACAAGATGGCTGTGTGTGTTGGTGCAAGAATAATTAAGGGCACTGTGCACCGCTTATGTAACAGAAATGCCTGTTGTTCTTGGCTAAGAACATAAGTCTGTTTTAATCTGTCATTCATATGCACAAATAAAATGAAATCATTTTTACATCTCATTATTCAGTTGAGCTGCATGCATAAGAGTGTATTATTGTAGCTTTTGTGGCCTTTGGGTAAAAGGAAAAGTGAGAAAAAATACAGTATTTGGTGATATCCATCAAACTGCCTTAAGTGAGACACAGCTTTCATGATGTATTTAATGGACAGCTTTTTACTGTACAAAGGGTCAGATGATTGGATTCAGATTCCATTTATTGTCATTACACATGTACAAACACATGGCGATGAAATACAATTTAGCATCAAACCAGAAGTGCTTAAGGGAAAAGTGAGCAAAACTCCCAAGTTCCGTTTTAACCAAAAACATGTTATTTCTGCCGAGATGTGCAACAGTAAAGGTGTCTGCTAATGTAAAAATAATAAAAAAGTGTACATTTGAACTGAAAACACTTTTCTTTCCTTATGTTACCCATAAAATTGGAATGAAATATTTTTACTTTTTCTCATGAAATGATTGTGATGATGTGTTTTACTCTGGAAATATAAAGTGGAACTGGGCCGTAGTATGTAATCACTGCAGTAAATGGGAATAAAAAGAGGAATGTGTCTGAAAAAATGATTACAACTGTCAGCGTAATAGTACATATTTATGAAGTCTAGCATCGATAATAATATTTTAAATGGTTCTGTCTTCAAGCCCTGTTTCTGAAAGTCTTTTTGAATGTTGCTTTATCAGCACTGCTTGAAAAGCTGCATACACATCTCTCACATAAAGCATAATTTCAGCACATATTTTATTCTCAACGTAATTCAAACACAGATGTTCAGGTGATGAGTGTTACATCCCAGCTTTAACTTGTGAGACCCGTCGTTGTCATTAAATGTCCCTTTTTTTATATATATATAATACCACTTGCTTCTCAGATTTGGACGGGTGTTTAACTGCTGAAAGCCCTTTCCTGTTTTTGACTCTCAGATCTACAGCCACGCTGTGATCACACTGCATGTTCAGAGAATCATATCCACAGAGGACACATAGTCTGGATGCCGAAACCTGCCTTCAGTCTAAACATTCTCATACTGTAGCTATAGAGGGACCCATCATTTAACTCTTAATGGCCAGGTATGAGGTTTAAATCAGTGATGTATCCAAACCACTTAGTTAGTGGAGGAAGCGCATGGTTACAGAAAGTCAAAGATTTGGGAAGTAGCTTGAGAAAAGCTCTGTTTCATGTCCAAGTATAAAACAACAAATTGGAGTGATGGCTGGGAACTTGGAGAGATTTCCGTGGGGTTTGAAGTGGAAAACTCCTTGTCTTGATGGGCCGTTGATGATAGTGAATGGGCTGCTGTAATCCGGGTGGTCAAAGCTCGCAGCTGTCCCCGTTCCCTCTGTCATGCCAGATGGACTGTGCGAGGCCCTGGGAGCCACTGGGACCGCAATGGCACGAGCCAGAGAGTCAGAGACCAGATTTACTGGTATAATTGGTAGAATTAGTAGCAGAAAAAGGCACAGTTCAGAACATCCTCGGGATTAGTTACATCTTTGATAGAAATGACTGAAGACAAAGCCAGTGGTAACCAGAGACTCTGGCACAGATTTGACGTGTGGAACAAAAACAAAGGGAGAGGATGCAGTACGAGATGAAAAAGGATACGAATCTATGGAATCCATGGAGAATACAGACAGAATTGGCTCAATACAAACAGCCTTTATAATACTTCACTGCGCTCAGTTTGGAATCGAACTCATAGTGCTGCATCAGTATCTCTAAACACTGCTACAGATGACCTCCATTACAGCAGACGGTTCCATCTGGCGCCTCTAAAGGCCCAAAGCCCATTCTGACTGTCTGTCATTGACTACATGCTCATGTCTCTGTTGAATTTATGCATCGCTTTTAGTTTTTTTGTTAGGTTTTACATATTATCTAATGGTGCTGGATGGCTGTTCTGCATTTCTTTTCTTCTTTGTCTGTTCTCAACATGTGCGATATGCTCACATGGGCTTCTGCAATGTGTGTCCATCAGAATAATTGTGCGATTATTTTTGTACATGATGACAGGTCCGATTAAATCTATTGGATCAGCAGACACCAGATTCCATATTGGGGATTTAAGATTTTGTTCTTTTGTCATTAGTCATCTGGAGGAAGTGAGATGCATTTTTCCAAATTGTTTGTTTGTTTATTTCGTTTCGAACAAAAGGAAAGAACCAAAACACCTCATGAATACAAAGAGCAATGGCAAAGCAGATACACAAAGCACCATACAAATCCAAGGAAAAAATAAAATTAATTAATTAAGAAGAAAAAAAAAATGTGTCAAGTCTCGTCAAGTACATCGGCAATAGCAAAACAAATTCAACAAGTACTGTTCCAAAAGGAGTGGGAAGAAGAAAACTTATGAAGTCCCACCCCCCCTCTCCCATTTCTACAACTTAAGACATTAAATCAGCTTCCTTAATGATAGTTACATCTATTCTGAGTCATAGCAATGAAAAAACACAAGAAAAAACTGATATAAATGACACATAATGACTTTCATTAGGATCTGCCTTACAATACTATATATTTAACAATAGTAACATACAAACAATAGTAAACAACAATGATTACAAACCAACAAAGGTAAGAAAGAGTCAGAGATGTAATGACCCACCAGTTAATTATTGAACAAATTATTGAACCTTTGATAAGACAGTATTTTGACTGATTGGATCCATTGTTTTCTTCAGTCTCCTCTCCTCTCCTCTCCTCTCCTCTCCTCTCCTCTCCTCTCCTCTCCTCTCCTCTCCTCTCCGGAGGTTAACAATCTCCAGAAAGTCTCCAGAAAGGCCATCGTGGTCAAACGTGGACAAAGTGCCAACATGACAGCGCTGGTTCCAGTTATCTGCTGAGCTCTGCCTTTGCTCTCTGCTCTCTGTCAAGTCCACAGACATCAGAGAGCTATGTCACTGAGTCCTCCAAAACAAATATTCACATCTGCAGACCAGATATGTATACAAGTAAACACACACACACAAAAAAAAAAACATCAGGGAGAAAGGCAGGGTGACACGTTTACATTTCCTAATGCAATAACAGGCAGAGAGAAAGAAAGTGAAAGTGAGAACATGTGAAAAGTGTATCTGGTGCTGCCTGCAGGGTTTCATTATGGCACTCTTACATCATATACTGGAAATAAACATGGCAAAAAACACTGAATCGCAGTCAACCATAAATCATCCCATTTCGCAAAGCTCAGAGCATCAACATTGTGGCTGATTAGATACCGGCACAGTAGTCATTTTCTTCTTCAAATGAAAAAGCACAGTGCGAGGGCAAAGATTTTGTAATGCCTGGCAGCGATGACAACCGAGATGAAATCAAACAGATGCTCGTACGCTCACATACGTCGATGCATTTGTCGTCATCTTATCCAATTTGTAGTCCTGTGAGGGCTGAGTTAGTAAACAGAACCCCACTTGTCACCTCCCACTGGGGATCTGAGTGTGTGTGTGTGTGTGTGTGTGTGTGTGTGTGTGTGTGTATGTGTGTGTGTGTGTGTGTGTAATGGTGTGGTGTTCTATCAGTCCATCTCTGGGATGAAACAGTTTGTTTTTCCTTTTCTCATCGTCTCAAAGGGCCTTCAAATTTTATCACTTCCAGGCAGTTAGCTGGTCAACTGGGAGCTCAGGGCGTTACGTGTGTATGTGTGTGTGTTTGTACATAAGCACATAAGTGAAGTATAGGAATCATTACCGCAATCAGCAAAGAGACAAAGATGTATGTGATTTGATGACTGAAAAACAACAGTAAGGACAGCCGTGCAGCAGAGCCAACAGAATTTGACCTTTTCTTCTCTTAAGCAAACACTCAGTGGAAACTCCTCAACACAGTGGAAAGAAAATACAAACACACACACACGTGGAGCAGATTGAGTGGAAAGTGCAAGTGTTTCCCAGTTTGGGACGGCTGAGTAATCAAGCCTTATGATCAGGGGGAGTGTTACGGGTCTGTATCCTCACTGATAAGCCAGAGTGTTTCTCCCGTCTTTATTATTGTGCTTTGCCTGTCGTTCAGCCCGTCCAGGAGCGATCTCACCTTAAACAAAAGCAGCCGAATCGACTCTGTAATATTCACTTTGAGCACAAAAGCCCCCAGATGTTTTATCTTAGAAATTAATTAATCGAGGTGAAAAAAGAAACTTTCCGCAAAACATCCTGAAACATTTCAATTTACATCATTTAGCTGCGCATAATACACACTGATTAGGTTTGACATTACAAAACAAACAGATACTGCACTTGAAAGTATCGGAAAGGATGAAGAATAATGAGATCTGGGTTTTATTATGGAGCCAGAAACTGATACAGACAACACTTTGGCCCGAAGCATTGATGTACTGGTTCAGAAAAAGGAGCAGCACATGCAATTACAAGCTAATACTGTCGTCTTTCTCATGAAATGTGATTATGCAGCTGTTAATCAACATCTGAAGGACACGTTTGCTATATTTGCTCTGACGTGGACCTACTTTTATAGATCACACACACACATGCACATACACAGACCAGGACACAAAGAGTCAAATACAGTCTACTGCACTGGTATGCAGACACACACACACACACACACACACACACACACACACACACACACACACACACACATATATCGACAAACACAAACAGGCACCTTAGTGAAAGTGGACGGCTGCAGCCACTACAGTGTGTTTGTTTTTGTGGGGATGGCCGATTCCAATGGGCGGACTTTCAAAGCCGTCTCTAATCCATTTGATTAGCTGAACTCAAGAACCTGGGCCGTGGACAAAGAGCTCTTTCACACATGCAGCCGCTGCTTACAGCTACATGTGATCTCAGGAATCTGTACATCACAAAACATTCTCCTGCATTCCTTCTCCTCCTCTTCCTCCCTCCCTTCGCTGTTTGTGTTTCTCGGTCTTGCCTCAGCTGATAAGGCGACTGATATGTGTCTGACTTGATATAACTTGGTGATGACTATGTTTTTCTTCCTCCTTGACTTTGAGGGTTTCGAGTGGGATGGATTTTGTTCATTTTTTTCGGTGAAATCATTACCCGTGCCCCTACAGAGATGATTAGGAATAAATTAAAAAATGAGCACTGGCTTATTTAAAAGGTTTGACAAAATAAACGTTCATGAATGTAAAGCAGTCCAGTATAACGACACCATGAACAATTTCAGTGCTAATACAAAGATAACACTAAGGTGGGACCAGAGTAAGGATTATTATGCATTGGTTTGGATTATGTAGATTAAATAGGACCGGTGTTAATATTTTAGGATTATAGATAAAGCAGAAGACGCCTCATTTTTGTGGCTCTATAGGTTATTATCATGGCTTAAAGCAGCGTATGACTTTCATCACAAACTTTTCTTTAAATTTGTAAAACCTGAGTGACAGTCTAATTATCACTAATCCATTAGTCTTTTCCTGCGTACGCACTTAAATCAATTCACTCACGGCGAACAACTTCAAAGACGACTCCATGTTTGTTTACATACCAAACGGATTCGTCACTCTGGCCTTTTTGGAAATTTTGTCGCAAAGTGCATTATGGGAATGGGAATTCCACACAGTAACAAACATGTAGACAACAAGCAATGAAAGCGTGTCCACTGCTGGATCAGAAGGAATCACTGAAAGTCAACTGTCATCTTATAATATGAGGCGTGTGACTGTGAAAAACAGTACTTAGACATCAGTTTCATGGCATTTTTTGGAATATGCCATTGTGTAGGGTTACCATACACGTACTGTAAAGAGCAAGTGAGCGGTGAGGGCCCGGCCATACCCTGTATTGCTTGGAAGACATGTATGATAAGCTTTCACAGTGACATATTCCAAAACTGCTGTGAAACTGATGTTTAACCCTTTAAGTCCTGAGCATATTTAGGCTGTTTTTTTAATACTTTGGATTTTTGTCTATATATACAGAGCTGGCCCAAGGCATGAGCGAAGTAAGCGCCTGCTTAGGGCCCCATGGCCAGTAGGGGGCCCCCAAGAGCATTTAAGAAAAAAAAGTTTTTGCATGCATAAGTGATGACATATATAATCAACTATTGTACAAAAACACAATTTTATGTGGTGCTGTTGATGTAGGCCTGTAGCACCCTATAATGTAATAATTTCCTGAAAATTTAATAATAAATAATAATGGATTAGATTTCTATAGCACTTTTCAAGTCACCCATTGTTGATCCATTATTCATTCACTCTCACATTCTCCCTCTGGTGGTCGTAAACTACATTTGTAGCCACAGCTGCCCTGGGGCAGACTGACGGAAGTGTGGCTGCCATTTCGCAACTACGGCCCCTCCGACCACCACCGAACATTCGTACGCATTCATACACCAGTGTGAGTGACACTGGAGGCAAGGCGGGTGAAGTGTCTTGCCCAAGGACATGACTGAGGCCCAGGTGGAGAGAGGGGGATTCAAACCGCCAACCTTTCGGATACTGGACAACCTGCTCTACCACCTGAGCCATAGCCACCCCTAAAATTTGCACTTAACTCGATCGAAAATGTAATAAAACTCAATAATGTAAAAACTTCACCAATAATGTAATAAAATATCCTGACTGATATTGTAATAACATTTTTACTGATAATGGAATACCTTGTTACATTATTAGGGACTTTTTTTTTTTTTCAGGTGGGTCTTTTTTTTTTCTTTTTTCAAAACTGATAAACTTGACAGATAATGTAATATATATGTTCATTTTCTGCCCAAAGTTCTACATTTTGTGTTTTGAGAATCTAAGACTGTTAAATACACTGGATTTGAAACAACAGAATGACTACTGGGTTAAAGTACAGATATTACAATCTCAGTCAGGATATTTTATTACATTATTGGTGAAGTTATTACATTATTGGGTTTTATTACATTTTTGATTGAGATGAGTGCAAATTTTATTACATTTTCAGTAAATTATTACATTATAGGGTGGTATAAGGCCTAGTGATTCTTCCTGCCTCTGTTTAAATGTGAAAACTCCACCACCCCATAATGTGTGCCTCCTGCTGTGTAGTGCGCACTACGCTTCCAATTCACAAGTACTTCCAATCAAAACAATGTCACAAAGAAGGGCGTATCCTTCTGGACTGAAAAAAGAAAATGGAAGAGGAGACAAAATGCAAATAAAATGAAAAAATGAAAAAGAGGGCCCCAAAATCCACTTTTGCTTAGGGCCTAATGGAGGCATGGGCCGGCTCTGTCTATATACCACATAAAAAATGTTTAACATGCCCATGCTTGGTATCTTTGTTTTTCAACACAACTTCATCCATATGAAGAGATAATTATTTCATTATAAATAACCTACTTTATTTACATATTGAGACAAAAAAAATACACAAAAATCATCAAATTCAACTTGAAAAAAAAAGTATTCTTCTACTTTTCCCAGTTTGTAAAATGGCGAATTAATGGGCAGAGATGCAACCCCTGCCATCCCATCCCACGAGTATAAATGTGCATTTATGCTCGAATAAACATATTTTCTACTATCAAATTAAAACAATCATTTCTCCAGTTTTCCGTGGTCCATCGGCGCCAAATAAAAACTGGGAGTTTCAAATCCGCACTTTCAAGTAAAGTTGACAGCGGCACGCCATGTGATAAGAGTTTTTCTGTTACAGCGCTTTAAAGACACCACATGATCTGATCACACACCCTCTATTATAAGATGACAGTTGAGTTACAGTGATTCCTTCCATTTCTTTTGACCCGGTAGCAGACACAGTTTCATTGCTTATTGTTTACTTGTTTGTTGCTGCTGCGTGGAATCCTATTCCCACAATGCACTTCACAACAACATTTCCAAAAAAGGCAGAGTGACGTATCGATTCGGTCTGTAAACAAACGGACTGCTTGTGATGGAGTCGTCTTCAAAGTTGTTCACCATGGAGGAAATGATTTAATTGGTAAGCAGGAATAATGGTTTAGAGATCACTTAAGTTTTACAAATTTGAACAAAATTTCTGATGAAAGTCATGCTGCTTTAAGGTGAAGTATCGATAAATTAGTGGTTTGGTCTTGGGCTAATAACTGCTAATAATTATTGTAGTAACTTAGAAACACTTTGATATTTTCAGATAATACATTTACTGACAAAAAGTTCAAATCAAATTAACATTCCTGCTTTGTGCAATGAGACAAAAGCCTGGACACAATTAGCCTAGCTTAGCATAAAGACCAGTCTCCATAATGTCTTCACAAACAGTCATGTAAGAAAGACAAAACTGAACAAAAACAGCTTATGGGGATTTACAGAGCCTTGTCCAAACTCAGTGTGATGCAATAACACATAGAAGTCACGACAAACCAATTGTTTGTTTATTTGAAGATTATGCAAACAAGAGAAACCATATGAATTAATTTTTGATGCTGGAAGTCATTTCCTCCTTGTCTATCTTGTCATCTAAGCTTAACTGAAAGACATTAAATCAAATGACATTAGCACCGCCTACATAATATTACATTCGGTCATACATATTTATTATTTTTTAACACTTCAAAAGCGTACCCATTTTCGAAAACACTGAACTATTCCTTAAAACCACAAGATTTCCCAAAACGTTTCAGTGTGTCCATAACAAATGTGTTTCAGATATGAAGTAGTGGCAGGAGAAATGCATTCCTCCTCATTACTTTTATGTCAACATTTCATTAACAGCCCCCACACGTTACTACCTCTGGTCCTGAGGCTGATTTGGGAAAAGTAATGGACAGACCATCTGGTTTGACAGGGCCTCTGACATTAAAGGTCTTCTGTTAAAAGACCACAAGAGATCCCAGGGAGGACCGAGAGGGACGGACTCACGTGAAAAGCACCATCTAGTCGAAGCCTAAACACATGATTCAATGGGGGAAGCATGCATTGTTGTAAAATGGTGGTGATCAAAAAGTCCTCAGAGGACCCTTAAAATCTCTAGTGTGAATAACTGGAAGCAAGTGCTCTTCTTTTTACGTGTGCTCCGCCGTAACTGGATCAAAGTTTTAACAAGTCCCCAAAGCTCAAAGCTCATCCATTCTTAGTTCCATGAAATACTTCAACTTTTAGATTACAACCAGGAAAACCTCAGGCAAATAGGAACATCATATAATTTTTTTAATGACTTCTTATTGGAACTGATGGTTAAATTATCTGAACACTGCAGCCCAAGGAAGTCCTCATTTCCTGTGTAAAAGTACTGTACAAATGTAAAAGTGGATCAACTTTAAGAAAGGTGGTAAAAACAGATGCACTTTAGGACCAAATTCATCAGTTCTGACACTGCATACCTCCTAACACACATGCACGTGCACACATCCGCCTCATCTAATGGAAAAAGTTGTCAAACGAACACTTTTGCATGACTGCAGCAATAAATAAAACAACAGCATGTCAAAATATTTAATGAAATGTGCATTAGGTATCATCCCCAAAAGACCAATTTAACAGTGTGTTCCACAGTTTAATAGATTGTTCCAGACAAAAGCACTTGGGACCGAGGCTGACTGAAAGCCTGCCTGACTATGTGTGTATGTATGTGTGTGTGTGTGTGTGTGTGTGTGTGTGTGTGTAGTGTTACTCACGTTATTGGGATGTACTGTAAATGTGTTTCCACGGCCACTTTATGGGGACTTATGGGGATAAAATATTGTGTGTAATTGTTGTCTTTTGGGGGGGGGGGCGCTTATGCAGAGGCTTTTTTTTTTTTTTAAAAAAATACGAGCTGCAGTGTTAAAAAAACTACAGGTTGGTATTTTTCTTTTTTTTTTCACCTCGAACCCTATTGTTTCCTCTTTTTTTCCCAATCTCTGAACACAGAGCACATTAAACTGTGATCCGTCAGTACAGCTGTATCTGTATCCCAATGTGTGTCCTGTTGTTTAAATATAATCTTGGTCAGTTGTAACTGGAAACTGAATTGCCCCTCGGGGATAAATAAAGTTGTCTGAATCTGAATCTGAAAATGTAGGTCCCCGTAATGTAGATGTTAGACTAATTGTGTTCGATTTTAGGTTCAGCTTGGAAGAGGATTTGGGTCAAAGTTCAATTTAGACTGCAAGAAAAGAATGAAAGTCACTATAATGTCCCCTAAATGCATGGAAAAGCAAGTGTGTGTGTGTGTGTGTAGGTTGTGCAGTATATGCATGAGTTTTATGCGACACAGAGGAGAGGCAGATCTGGGTTAAGGAGGGAGTGCCGGTGTGACGGGACTCTGGAAGCAGGCGGTCTCTTGTCTCTTGGGTCTGTGTCTGTTATGCTTTTGGAGACACTGTGGCAGCAACAGCAAATGAAATGTTTTCCCAAGGACCGTGAACACAAGCCTGAACCAGAGATGTATAAAGTACTGCAGTAGAGGAGTGCAGTACAAGTACAAGTGCTATATCAAAAAAACCGACTTGAGTAAAAGTTGACATGTTCTTTAAACATCACACTGAAGTGAAAGTACTAAAGTATTCACTTTTTTTGCACTTAAGTATTGCAAGTATAAGTATGTAAAAAATCACTAAAGTGCTGAAAGTGAAAGTAAAATTGTACTGTTATCACTACGTGTTTCATACACATGTATGTTAACGCAGATCAACAGCAAGCCAAACTCAGTGTTTTCATGAGCCAGGAAAACTGAGCGCCTTTCTTGCTCCTTAATTTCTCAAGTTTCTGGCGCGTTGTGGCGTGAAAAAACACAGAGTGAAACTGAAAAAACATAACAACAAAAAAACAAAGTATACATCAGTTTCATACAGGGATTAGCTTGGGACGTTTACAGAATGCTTTAGTAAACGGCGATGATTAGCGATCTTTGTTATGCTAATTAGAGTCGTCAACCTCAATGAATAGCATCGTTAGCATGCTAACACACTTAAGCTAGCGGACTTTATAGAAGAATAGAACTGAAGACAAACTACTTATACACATTGTAAAAAAAAAAAAAAACTATCTCTTAAGGAGTCTGCCAACCTACAAGACTAACCAAGTATCAATGTAGCAACATTCAAACACATATTAAACTTACAGGCACTGCCTTCGGAGGTGGAAATGAGAAGCAAAGTACACAAACAGCACGGACACGAGTGAGCAAGCTAACCAAAAACAGGAAGTGACACGAGTTTACTCTACCCAAGATCCATTTCAACCAAAATAAACAAACCAACTGACTGTGTAGCAACTATTTCTATCCTGTACATATTTACTTATTCTTCAACATGAATTATGGGAGATGAATTACCATTATTTATGACTAAATTATTATAGAACATTTTAACCTCTTTTTTTAACCAAATAAATAGTACACTTACTAAGGACAGAACACAAATCCTTTTATATTGTAGTGCATTAGAGTTAGCTGGTTGTACCAATGCCTTGATTTGCTCAGTGAGATGGGTATGGTGAATATAAAATCCAACAACAGAATCATTCTGAAACAATGCAGCACCTGTTGCAGAGTGATCCCAACATCTTTGCTGACCTGCATTCTCTACAAATACAAGAAAAGAAAGCATCCCTGTACGCAAAGCAACAGAATTAATTTTGTATTCTGCATGAGCTTTTTACTGAAAAGAAAACATCCTGCTGTAACCTTGGTAGTCACCAACATTTTGATTAATAGCTTTAATTTAATTATTTCACAACAAGGCAGAGCCAAGTCATAAAACCCATAAAATGACAAACACAAAGGAAAAATCTGTCTGTAATCTGTACATAAATAAACTAAATTAGAGTGGGAGAAGAAAAATACCATCATAAGAAAAGTAAGAAATAATTTTTAAAAAGCTGTAGCTCTGCTCCAGTCATCGATCGAGACCTGGTAATGACACTCAGACCCCCATCCACCTATCACACTGGACACAAGTCACAAAAGGTGTCAGTGGTCTTTAATATCAGAGGTCAGAGACTTCACTCTAAAAAGTAAAACAATGAATCAACTAAAAATAATTCTTCTATAGGTCGCACATTAAAAAAAAAAAAAAAAATGAATTGAGGGAACCAAATTAAATTTGATATAATTTAATTTGGTTCACTCAACTTATTTATTTATTTTTTTTTATGTGTGACCTATTGAAGAAATTTTTTTAGTTGATTTATAGTTTTATTTTTTACAGTGTTCTTTCACTTAAGGTGTTGGTTGTTCTTGCAGGAAACAGATGTTAACGAATTTAAAGCTGCAGTGCTAAAAATTCATAATCACCATTTAGTATATTATAATCCAAGTTGTCTAAGAGGACATAAGAGCGCTCCATCTAATCCATATCTTATGTTTTCAGGCTGTAAAAAGATCTACTCCACGACGTATGCAGGTTTTAGACTAATCATAGACATTTCCAGACAGGTAGGAGGCTTAAATACGTGTTTGCCTGCGCTAATTACCAAGAGCTGATCACATTCTGTCAGATGTAACTTAGATGCAGTTTTACTGCCCTAACAGTACAAAAAAATTCCAGGTTCATATATAAATATATTAAATGTAGAATTTGGATTTGGATTGACGGTGAAATGCTGCAGAAGCAAAGTATGTATTTTCAAGTTCTGGCATTTTTCTTCCAATGACTTACACTTGTGCAGCTGTGACTAGAATGGAAATGGAAGGGTACAAGTGGTAAGAAAAGGCTCAGCACAGTCATGTATGACAACTTGGCAGGAAACAGGATATGAAATCTACTGCACATTGTATTATACAGATGGATGGAAAATGTATGATGTATTCGTTCAGTCATATACATTTTTGCGTGATCCTTTTAGTGTGTTGTGTGTATCATTATAGTGTATCTGCACAGCTGCTGAGTAATATGAACTGTGATCATAAATGACCGCCTGCCTGTGGCATGTCGGTATGCACCTGATATGTGATTGGTGGGTGGCACCGACAGAGCCTATAAAGCACAGGTGTCAAACATGCGGGCCGGGGGCCAAATCTGGCCCGCCAAAAGGTCCAGTCTGGCCCTTGAGATGAATTTGTGAAATGCGAAAGTAGATATTAAGATGGACAATCATTTTAGTTCAGGTTCCACATACAGTCCAATTCAATCTCAAGTGGGTCAGATCAGTAAAATACTATCACCATAATAATCTATAAATTGTCACAACTCCAAATTTTTCTGTTTGTAAATGTAAATATTTTCACATATTGACACTAAAACAAAGTATAATAATTTCACAAAAATGTAAATAATCTGAACAAATATAAAGAACCTGAGATGTCTTAAGAAAAGTTGGTGTGATTGTGATTGGAGATAAGCTGCAGATAAGCTGCTGCTGCTCCGTCCAAGTGAGCTGCTGTTCACCTTATCTCACTGTTTTTATCTTTATATGAAACATCTGACAAATTAAGGTGGTGAAAATGCCTCCAAAGAGACACGATGATCTGGATGACATCCGGAGATCACTTGAGTTCATGTCGGCCAAGCTAGCGAAGGTAACACAACAGCTATTGATGCTAACGCAGCTCGTATCTGAAGTCAACCAGCTCCAAAGAATAATCAAGGAGAAAGACAAAGTCATCGGTGATCTCAAACGGAGGGTACATGACCTGGAACAGTATACTAGGAAGGACGACATCATAATTACTGGCCTGGATGTGAAACCCAGCACTTACACGCGAGCCGCAGCTGAGGGCAGAGACGTAAGCGAGGACGCTGAGAGTGAGAAACAAATACTGGATTGGCAAGTTCTGAAGTTCCTCAGAAGTAAAGACATCCACGTTGATGAAAAAGTATATCATCATGCCATACCCTGCCCAGAAGGGACCGTAAGTCTACACCCGCAATCATTGTTCATTTTACAAACTGGAAACATAAAATGAGATTATTCCAACAGGGTAAAAAGCTAAAGGGGACTCAGGTCTACATAAACGAGCACCTCACACAAAAGAATGCGGAGATTGCCCGAGAAGCACGCAAACTAAGAAAGAACAACAAAATTCAAGCAACATGGACCTGGAATTGCAAAGTATTGATATGCCTGAATGGATCCAGGAGCTTAAAGATCTTGACCCATACAGGTAATGAAGTGACTACCCCTTCTGAAGCTGCTTCTGCTAAGCATAACCCCTGTCGCTTTTTTTGCATGAAACTGCTGCTTTGCATGAAATTGTATTGTGCCGCTGTCTTTTCTTTTCCCCATTCTGAGGACTCCACTGCTATTGCTTGCCTTCCAGACCCTGCCATTGCTGCACTATATTGTCTATGCATCTATTGCTCAACAAGGCCTGCTCTCCTCAGAACTATTACCTTATGACGGGACACATGTGTATGTGGGTGTGCCAGGAAATATAAATATGACTGTTTTTGAAGTCGAGGGTCATTGAAATTGGTTTACTTTCATAAAACAGGACATGGAACAAACCATCCATGATTTTGAAAATGATTTAGACCCGGACAGTCATGTATTTAATCACATTGATGGCACTTGTAAATGCTACACTGATGACCAAGTCAAAGACCATGTTGAACTGAAGAACTCATTCTCTCTTATTCATGTTAATGCAAGAAGTATGTATGCAAACTTCTCAGAGATTAGAGATTATTTGGATACATTTGAGAGAAAATTTAAAGTGATTGCCTTATCTGAAACATGGTTGACAGAAAAGAGAGGTTTTGATTTTGTTATGAATTATATTATATGAATAGGACTAACAAGAAGGGTGGGGGTGTGGCCTTGTTTGTTGACAGTGACCTGGGGTGCAGAGTGGTGGAAAATATGATCATTATAATTGATGATTTAATGGAATGCTTAACGGTGCAAATAGAACTAGAAAAGAAGAAAAATGTCATTTGTATGTGTGTAGTATACAGAACACCTGGGTCTAATGTAGAAATGTTCAAAGAACATTTGGAAGAATTAATGAATAGATTAAATGGAAATAAGACATGTTTAATTTGTGGGGACATGAATGTTGACCTTATTAATGTATCGAAACATAAAGCAACATCAGATTTTTTGGACGCATTATATAGTAAAGGGTTCTTTCCATTAATCACCAAACCCAGCAGAATCACTCACACAAGTGCAACTTTAATTGACAACATTTTCATTAATGTATTAGAGAATGATATTAATATAATAATATAATAATACACGACATAAGCGATCATTTATGTTAGAACTGTACTCCGGGAGAGGACTCAAATACAGAGATGGACTCGGGAGATCAGAATAAGGAGTTAGATACAATTTATTTAGACAATTGGTAATAAATTGGATCTGGGTCTCTTCTGGATCCGAAGGGGAGAATCCGGGCTCGTGGTCTGGAGACAGGCTGGGGTTCATTAACCGGGTGATCAGAATCTGTGGCGTGGTACAAAGGGATTTATCAGGCTCTAGGTTGAAGGACAGAAAACAGGTCAAAAATACAAAAAGGTACAACCGAAGGCAGAAGTACAGATAAGGGTGAGGCTGAGGCAAATACCGGGAAACGAGGCGAAGTTCAAATATCAGGTCTGTCCAGAAGGAGACGATTCCAAACATGGAACGTGCGGGCTCGGAGGTCCAAAAAACAGGCAAATGGTCACAAGGTTCTGAGGCAGGCAACTCGGGGTCAGTAAGAAAGGGTCGATACACAGAAGAAACACTCATGGAAATAAACGGTAGTTGTACACAGGAAGGGTGACGAACTCGCACTAGTGGCACGGGAGAAACACAGGAGGGGAAACACAAATGACAATGAAAAACAGCTGAGAAGACAGGTGCAGGTGATAATGAAAAGCCGGAAGTAAAGACGCCAGACATGACACATGAGGGAATTAACAAAATAAAACAGGAAGTGACCACACAAAAACAGAAAACAGACTAATGTCTGTCTACAGACGTGACAATTTACCAGTATTTGTAACATATAATTGTCAAATAACGAGTAAAGAAGAAGAAAATTGTAATAGATGTGTGAGGGTTAGAACAGACGAATCAATAAACAAGTTAAGAAACGACCTCAGAGGAGGTAAATGCTGCATATGAATCCTTTTTAAATTGCTTTCTATCACACTATGATAAACACTGTCCAGTACTACAATGTAAAAACAAGAATAGTTATAATAACAAGCCTTGGATAACAAAAGGTTTACAAAATGCATGCCAAAAAAAGAATAAACTATACAGACACTTTATAACTTTTAGAACAAAGACGGCTGAAAACAAATACTAGGTGTACAAGAATAAATGGACAACTATAATGAGACAAGCAAAATAAGAATATTATAAAAAAAGGCTAGAGGGAAACAAAAATAATCTTACAGATAGTTGGAAAATCTTAAATCAGTTAATGGAGAATAAATATATGTTCAGAAAGTTGCCTACTTATTTTGTTACAGATGGTAATTGAGTTATAGAAAATAGGAATGAAGTGGTAAAGGAATTTAATTCATTTTTTGTAAATGTGGGGCCAAGTTTGGCAAATTCTATTCCACAGCATGATGGGCAGTGTGATGGTGGATGGGATGGGGGAAGCACAATAATACAATCCATGTACTTAGGAGAAGTCAGTGAAAATGAAATTAATTCTATAGTAGCAAAATTAAAGAATACGACATCAACTGACAGTGATGGGATATATATGATCATTGTGAAAAGGACCATTGCTGTATAATTAAACCTCTTAGTTATATTAGTAATCTTTCTTTTAGTACAGGTGTTTTTCCAGACCAGATGAAAATTGCAAAAGTCATTCCACTGATTAAAGTGGGAGATAAACATGATTTTACAAATTACAGACCAGTGTCATTGCTCTCCCAGTTTTCAAAGGTCCTTGAAAAGCTTTTTGCTCAGAGATTACAGTCTTTTATTGAAAAAAATCACCTGTTGAGTGAGAATCAGTTTGGGTTTCAGACCAAGCGATCCACAGCTTTGGCACTTATGAAAATTATGGAAGACATAACAACAGCAATAGATGATTACGAACACACAATAGGAATATTTATTGACTTAAAAAAAATGTTTGACACAATTGATCATACTATACTAATCCATAAATTAAATAAATATGGTGTGAGAGGTGTAGTTTTAGACTGGTTAATCAGTTATCTTCACAATCGTCAACAATACGTGCAGTTGGATGGTCATAAATCTGAATATATGAAGCTTGAATGTGGAGTCCCACAGGGCTCAGTTTTGGGACCAAAACTTTTTATTTTATATGTTAATGACATTTGTATCAAAGATAATGCAGTGTGTGCTGTTCGCTGACGACACAAATTATTTTGTTCCGGGGATAATTTCAAAAGTATAGCGGAAGGTATAACAAATGAAATGTTTAAACTTAAAGGGTGGTTTAGTAAAAAATAAATTAAATTAAAAAAAAACTAAGTTTACGATTTTCTCAAAGATGAATAAGGATGACATTTTAATTTCTATAGATGGTATAAATATTGAACGAGTGTATGAATTTCGGTTTCTGGGTGATATATAATAGATGGAAACCTGACATGGAAAAGTCATATTGCATACGTAAAAGCCAAAGTGGCTAAGAGTCTTTTTATTTTAAACAAAGTAAAATATTATTTGGATACAAATACCTTGAGGAT
>JAQQZY010000027.1:16882647-16899378 GCA_030068375.1 Ostorhinchus rueppellii | reverse complement strand
TCAGTTTTTGCAAAGTCACACTAGTGTTAATTTCGTCAGATGAGACGAAATATGTTCGTCAGCGACCCTTTTTCTCGTGAGGAAGATGAGACCATGACGAGACTAAAAACACTTTTTAAAAACATTGACTGTTAATGTGCCTTATCATTGACGAATAAAAACGAGACGAAAATGTTTTGCATGAAATAAAAATTTAACGAATACTCTTTCCTCGATTTCATCTAGAGGAAAGAGTGCGCGTGCGAGAGAGAGAGAAAGAGAGAGAGAGGATATGGTCGTACTCGGAACTGGATCCGCGGTTTGTCCTTGTTTCGATCCTGAGCTCTGACCTTAGCTCTGCCCAGCTGTGTGCCCGCCAACCTGGTCTGATGATACCTGTTCATGTTTAATTTATAAGTGAAACAAACGTACATGTGTTCTACTGTAACAAACACAGAACTGAACCAACATGTAGATGGTTGTATTTTAGCTCTACAGAAGTTCTGTCTTTTGAAGTTTTTATTCTATTTTCAGCTGTGTATGCTCAGAAGAGTCTGGAGTTGGAAGAGTCAGATATTTAATGACAGTTTGTTTTTTTTTTTGGGGGGGGGGGGGGTTTAGTGGTTTGGTGGTTTATCATAATAAAATTTTGTCAGAACCAGTGCATCATTTGGAAATGTATATTTAATCAACAAACCAGATACTTTTAGCAAAGTTGCATTAAACATTCATTCATTTAAGATGTTGGTTTTTTGTTTTGGTTTTTTTTAGGTAATTATGACATTTAATCAATATTTTAGCTGTGAAACAATTCAACTGCAACGATAAACAAAAATCATCCCTGAAATGAAAAATTAAAAGAAACTAAAATATTTGACTAAAACTAGACTAAAATACCTTGAGTTCTCCTTTGACTAAAACTAAACTTAAACTGTTGAGATTTTTAGTCGACTAAAACTAGACCAACAAAAAACAATATGTGAATAATTAAATATGACTATGACTAATAAGGAACTTCACACAAGACTAAGACTAAATTGAAAAATGGCCTACAAATTAACACTGAGACACATCATAAACAACAAAATCAAGGGGAGAACAAATAAACAAACAAAAACAAAGTGTACATTACTATGACAGTGCTGTTGTGCATCACTAGTACAAGTCCCTCCATAGATGTATACGAACAGGGTGAGTAGCACATTTGGGCTTGACTACTGGTCAGTCTCCATCATGCTGGGCAACATGATCTACAAAAGGCAGCCAAATCATATTTCTCCTCAGCTTTGACAGCAGATGTAATTTACACACATTTTATTGTTTGTACTTTTTGCTTCAGATTCAACAACAGATAAAAAATACACTACTGAGAATAAAATGAGTTTAACTCATGTCCTGCGGGATAACGTACTCATATGACTACTCCTAAATCCTAATTCTTTTTTGATGATATTTTAGAAGTTCTAACATCCTGTAATCCCTTTAGGACAGTATAAGCAGAATTGAATGTTTTTAACCAAAAGCTATACTTTCCTTTTGTTTGTAGAAAAAACATCAGATAAGGCTTGTAAATGGAGAGTGAATGATGATCATTTTACATCCTCGTCTCTGACTCCTCTGCAACAAAAGTTAAACCCAGAGACACATAAATCTCCTGCACTGATTCTGCTTTTGAGTAAAAATGAGACATTTGTTTTTCTTATTCCTTTGCATGATATAAATACACAGTGAATTATGAACCAGACAAGGGTATTTAGAAGAATATTATTAACCCATAAAGACCTGCTGTAAACTGTTTAATCCATGTTGATCCATGAATCCTATCAATACATGTAAATAACTGGTGGAAAATGCAGTTTGTCATCTTTTCATGGTCATAAGGACGTTCAGAGGCTCTGTAGTGAACATAAAAACACCGTCATCTTCTACAACACTGGTGTCAAACATGCGGCCCAGGGGTCCAAATCTAACCCATGGGATAAATTTGTGAAATGCAAAAAATTACACTGAAGATATGAACAATCAGTGGTGTCAAAATCATTATAATTCAGGTTCCACATACACACCGATCTAGAGTGGGTCAGACCAGTAGAGTACTATGACAATAACCTATAAATATTGACAAGTTGAAATTTTTTCTTTGGTTTATTGTATTTAAAAAAAAAAAAAAAAATTTTTTAAAAAAGTAAAATTCCATGAAAATGTTTACATTAACAAACTAGTCTTTTACAAAAAATGGGAATAACCTGAACAAAGATGAACAACTTGAAATGTCTTAAGAGGAGTTTATGCGATTTTACCAGTTTTCTGCCTGTTACTAAATGTTTTGTGTATTTGTAATAGTTGTAATGCACACGTATGAATCATTGTTAAAATACTACTTGTTATTCTTAATACATTTCATCTTCATATTATTCAGATTTTTTAAGGAAGCTTTGTAGATGTAAATATTATCATAACATCATTACCTCCGCCAAGGAAGTTATGTTTTTGCCAGGGTTTGTTTGTTTGTTTATTAGCAACATAACTCAAAAAGTTATTAACAGATTTAGATACAATTTTCAGGATATGTCCACTATGGGTTAAGGAAGAGATGATTAAATTTTGGAGGTGATCTGGATCACTGTCTGGATCCAGGAATTTTTTTAAACGATTCTTTATCATTGCGGGTTAGTGCATGGCAGCACAGATCTGCATATGAGGTCATTCAGTGCCATCTAGTGGAGGAAAATATAAACACTACCTTAAAAAAAAAAGTACAAACACTACCTTCTGCGCTCTCCGAGTGCTTTTCTAGTTTTACTTTTTTCACTGTTATTATGTTACTGGTCCGGCCCACTTGAGGTCATGTTAGGTTGGATGTGGTCCCTGAACTAAAATGAGTTTGACACCCCTGCTCTACATGACCATTGAATTAAATATAGGAAAATACATGATTACACTAAAAAAAAAAAAAAAAAAAAAAAAAAAAAAATCTCAATATACAGATGATAATATTATAATAAATGGTGATAAATCACTTAAGAAAGGTTAAATATGGAAAAAAAAAATTCGGTTGGGAACTGAAACTAAATTAGCTTTGGCTCTTTATGGCTTAAAGGCCTTCTCTTATTTGTTTGTGAAAGCCACATCTCAGAGTGAGCACTGACCACTTTGATTTCCTCCAACAGTAGCTCAAGGACACTAGATTATGGAATCAAACACTGGGATTCCGCCAGTGAATCAGTCAAATCCCACTTTTCAGCAGCTCAGCTTTTCTCAGTTGACCAAACAGAGTCCACATCCACAGACAGGTTAAACCAGGTGTGGGTTGTCCTGGCTCTGTGAAAGCTGGGGGTTAGATTTGGATTTTAATGCTGGGGGACAGATGTGTTCAGTGGGAGCCGATGATGCTAACCTGCTCTGACACCTGGAGCCTGCAGTGATGATGGGGATATTTGGACATGCCAGGACTCTGTAATCCTTTTATGCTTTTAGATGGAAAGCAAAAGTTTTCAAATCTTTGGCCTCTGGCGGGTTTTTCATGCGAAACGCTAAACACACCTGCATCCTGGCACTTTGCACCTGCACTGTGACACAAAAAAAGGGCATAATGGACAGGGTCAGTGTGAAAGTGATGTTCATTAGTGTCAGAATGTGGACAAGAGTTCAGCAGTTCTTTACTTGGGAAACTTTAAAAAAAAATCCAAAGTGGCATTAGAAATATTTAAAAAGCAGAAGAGCTGGGTCTTGGGAACAGTGAGGGGTCTTTAGGAGGATAAATTGTGGGCAATGAGAGATTATGGTGTTGCCTTTCAGTGTTTTTAAGAGAACAATATTTATCATTCCTGCCAGAAATCAGGATCCACCCAGATAAAATGAAGCAAAACACAATGGATCTCAAGCGTATAGTTTTCTACACACACATTTTCACAGACACCCACACACACACACACCTTTCTTTTTTTTCTTTTTTTTTTTTTACAACCACACACACAGAGTGGAACCCTGACGTATCAAACACACTTTTTCTGCTATTGTATGAAATGTAATATCTTCTCACAAGCCTCCTCGCTGCTGCCCAACACCAGAGTCATGAGTGAAATATGACACAGCATTTCCATGCAGAGGTGTCCAAGTTAAACTATGTGACCTTTCACAACCACCGATCCGCACTCTGAATTTACTGCTAGATTAGTGTTTCGGATTTCATCCCTCTCATTATATTTTCTCTCATCTCCGGCCAATAAACCCCAACCCTTTTATTCACATACTGCGTCCATATGTTTGATAAGTGCCCTGGGCTATTGGTAACATGGTCTAAAATCAAGCTGCAGAGTACTGTACATGCACAACTCCCACCTATAGCACATACTTCACATTGCAAAATTATGAAGCCAAATCTCTAACAGACATTACTCATGTGTTCTAGGGTAGGAGACAACAGGAACACATACTAGGGCTGCAGGATATTGGCAAAACATGCGATAGGTGATATAGATGTACAGCACTGCAGTAACAATAATATTGCAATATTTCTCGTTCTCCTAAAGAAATACCAGTTTCACCAAAGAAAAATGTTCCTTAATAATGTTAAAGTGAGCCCATTGTTTGTATGCTGACTCAGTTATTTAGAATTTAAAACATAATACTGAACTACTACAATCAGTTCCACAATTCTGTCCAAAAACCTGCTGATGCTGCTACCACAGACCTTCAGACACAAACACAGTCACATATTTGGTCATTTTATTCACACAGAACAATGAGTAAACTACAAAAGCACTCAGATAGCACAGACCTCCGCCAAGGTAGTGTTTGCATTGTTTTTTGGGGGTTTTTTTTAATCTCTGTTAAGGAGGTTATGTTTTTTGCCAGGGGTTGTGAGTTTGTTTGTTTGTTTGTTTGTTTGTTTGTTTATTAGCATCATAACTCAAAAAGTTATGGATGGATTTTGATGGAATTTTCAGGATATGGCTGCTCTGGTTTGAAGGTAGTGTTTATACTTTCCTCCACTAGATGGCGCTGAATGACCTCATATGCAACTCTGTGCCACCATGCTCTATCTCACAATGATAAAGAATCCTTTTTTTAAAAAATTCCAGGATCCAGACGATGATCCAGATCACCTCCAAAATTTAATCATCTCTCCCTTGACCCAGAGTGGACATATCCTGAAAATTTCATCAAAATCTGTCCGTAAATTTTTGATATATGTTGCTAACTAACAAACAAACAAACCCTGGCAAAAGCACAACCTCCTTGGTGGAGGTAATGACATGGATGTATCTGATAATAATAAAAGTGCCAGAGTACCACCATGGAAGAGCTTGAACTACACTGTATTCCATTGGCTGCCTTCTTTAGTAAACACTGCAGATGAAAATAAAATCTGTAAATAGAAGTGTTCAGGCCTTGGACAAAGTTGTGCTCGGAAAATATTCACATCTTTTCAACATTAATAACACGTAAACTTGCATTCAACCAGCAGCGGTAGCATTATTTCAGTTTTTAAGCTACAAAAACTAGCATGTGAGAGTGATAGAGAAAAGCACTCTGGTGGTTGGTGGTGTGGAAAACAGAAAGTTAATGCAAATGAATTATTGCACGTCTTTGCGATATGAATATTGCACACTCTATTATCACAATAACAATATTTTTGCGATATATTGTGCAGCCCTAACACATACCACACAAGGAATTAGGATTAAAGCACTGGCACATTCCCTTTCCCAGCAGAACTCAGGAGCAGCTCTGTTTGTTTCTTTTTTGGTGACCCCATGTTGCCCTTTAACTCCCTGTCGTTCCCAGACTGCTTTGTGCTCCAACCCATCTCCCAGTCTTTGAGCTTTCCTCAGCCCATTAATGCATTATGCCATTGTCGAATTACCGCTTTTGTTTACCACGCTTTCCAAATAATCGAAAATCACTCCGACAAGATGCTGTCCAGTAGTATGACTCATTGTTTTGCAAGGGTAAACAGCTCACCAGAAAAGTGTATTAATCACTTGCGACAAAGCAACACTATCCCTTTCTATGTTTACAGCCTCAGCGAGGGGGGGGTGGGGGGACTATTGTGTGTTCAAGTGTCATAACAAGACCACCCAACTACATGTCACTGCCACTGAGAAACTGTGAATGACTTTTTGGCCACACATCAGCAGAAACAAATGCTTCATTTGTTTTAGTGTAGTTGCTGAATCAGTGCTGGGGTGAATGCCATTCACTGTGGAATAAAACAGGTCAGCAGTGTGGTGTAACTGATAATAATGTATTACTTGTTTGATAAATTATGACTACTAATACTCAGTTGGGTCTGAACTTTTGCTTCACAAGTCTGTGGAAGATATAAATGGAGAATATGTCATTAAAATACTAATTTCTTTCATTACTCAATAAAAATAGGTCACAGTTTTACAGCTTTACATAAAAAATGCTGTCCTCTGCAAAGGGTGTTCAATAATAATAATAAAAATGATGTGGAAAAACGAGATGAATCCTGCTGTTTCCATTCAAGCCCATTATTAACCCTTTATAAGTGACTATTTTTGGTCATTTCCCCTCACATTTATTACAAGACCATAACAGCAACAGTGTAAGGTCCACCTGTGCATGAACAGTGAGTGGACCTGCAACGTTAGGTACCATGAAGAAATGGTACTAATGTAAGGAATGATGTTTTAAGGGACTATGTGGATGTGGACAGGGGTCTGGATCAGCACTTACACTGTAAAAAAAAAAGTAAAACACTGAATCAACTTAAACATTTTTCTTTAATAAGTCACACATAAAAAAAAAAATAGTTGAGTGAACCAAATTAAATTATATTGAATGTAATTTAATTTGGTTCACTCAACTATTTTTTTAATGTGTGACCTATTTGAAGAAAAATTTTAAGGTGATTCAAGTTTTACTTTTTACAGTGTATGTTGGAATGCTCTCAAAGGGATGCTCTGATGTTCTAAAATACATGTTCCTTTCACATTACAGTGTTTTTCTGGTTTTTTTCTCCCTATTTTGCCACATATGGGAAAGGAACCAAATACAGTAACTTCATTTTCTACATGGCAAAAAAAAAAAAAAAATCACAGAAATAATAAATTCTAGTTATGTCCTCCAATAACACACTGAGGTTGAAAATTTGAATTTCTAGGAGTGAACTATAAAGCAGGGGTCTCAAACCCATTTTCTTTCAGGGGCCATATTCGGCCCAGTTTGATCTCCAGTGGGCCGGACCAGTAAAATAATAACAGAACAACCTATAAATAATGACAACTCTCAAGTTTTGTCTTTGTTTTAAAAGTTCTAAAAAAAAAAAAAAAATCGTGAAATTATGAAAATGCTTACTTTTATAAACTATCCAAACAAAAAGATGTGAATAACCTGAAAAAACGGAAATTTCTTAAGAAAAATATGTGCAATTTTAACAATATTATGCCTCAAGTTATCATTTGTACACGCGTATTATGGATCGGATCCACAAAGAGACTAAACACTGAGTAACAGGTAGAAAATTGTTCAAATTGTGCTTAATTTTCTTTAGACATTTCAGTTGTTCATATTAGTTCAGCTTAATCACATTTTATTGTTACAGGATGGTTTGTAAATGTAAATCTGTTCATAATTTAATGTAATTTTTTGCACTAAAACAAGGACAAAAATTTGAATTTGTCATTATTTATAGGCATAGTGTCATATTTTTTTCACCTCAAACCAAGAAGAAAATATGGAGTCATTATCTTTCAAAGGTTTTTATACTATTATTGTGCTGTAGATCATATTGGTTTGTATGTAGAACCTGAACAGCCTTGACTGGAATTTTTGCACTTTGCAAATTCATCCTATGGGCCACATTGGAACCTTGGGCCACATGTTTGAGACCCCTGCTATAAAGGGTTAAATTCAATCCAATCCAACTTTATTTGTAAATCACTTTAAAACAAGCACAATGGACCAAAGTGCTGAATAGAAAGTAAATAAATAAACAATAACAGAGTAAAATACAGGAATATGTTAAAAAGATCAAATCTGTACAATTAAAAACAGCAACAAATTAATAATAAGAATAATAAAACCAATACCAAAAACAGCTGAATAAGAATAATACAAAATGTAGATAAATAAAATTGATTTTCTACATAATAAAATGTAGAAAAGCCACATTTTTTATACAATTATGACGACTTTACATTACTTCTAATGAATTCATCTCTTGACAATATTTCCAGACGACTGGAAGTAAACTCTTCCTGATGCTTCCAGACCGATTCCTCTAATTCCCAAGTCCAGAGTCGCTGTGTGCAACCCGGAATCCTGGAATTCCAGAATCCCAAATAACTTCCTGTTCAGTGACTGTCACTTCCCCAGCGCCACAACCCTGCTTCCTTCCTTCCTTCCTTTCTGTGTCTTTTTATCTTCCAGGAAAGTCCATGGAGTTGTTGTTTTTCCACTTATCGTTCCCTGTGGCCGTCTGGTCAGAGAGTCTATGTTGGTGTGATATGGACGTCTCAGGTGGAGGCCCGTCCTGCAGAGGGGCTGTTAGACTCACTGTCACACAGCTCACTGACTCACAAACAACTCGTGACCCATTGGGCCGTGTTCTGTTCACCTGACAGACACGCCTTTCCTCAACCAAGCAACTATACACATTTAAACCTACTGTAGTTGTTCTCATTGTTCACTTAATGCGTGAACCCCAGACAAATAGGGTTGACCTCCTAAATACCAGAGGTTGTGTTTCGTCCCACTGAGGCTCCTGTTGCCAATTTGACTTCTGACCTCTCCGTTGACTGTTATTTTAGCCACTGATCTCTGCTGTTATGTTCCTGGGGGTTACACATCTACTTGCATTATGTCTTGATTTCCTCTTTCCAACTTTTTAATCCCATAATTCCTTTGTTTTCACCCATTATATCTTCTATTTTATGGCTTTTTCTCATTTTTTTTTTTTTGGTCCAGGGCCTTGTTGACGGACACTTGGGTGCCACTCCTCTGTTGTGTTCTCCACAGCTCCTACCGTTGCTATGGAGTTACAGTGACCAGCTGGGTCAGCATGGCTCTCCGCCATCTCCTTTTGGTGTCTAAGGTTGAAGTGATCCACAAAGGTGGGGTCACAAATGATGAAATAACAATACTGCGGCTACAGCATGGCCTGTCTGTTGAAGGAATTTCTAATTGTCAAAGCAGGTATTCCCAACATCATTCAACAACATTCCCGGCAACTGAGAACAGCTTGCATATGTGTGTGAGATAGAGGGAAGCTGTATGTGCACATGGGAGTAGCCTATTAGGGTGTCTGGAGTCATAGTCACTAGAGTAGCATAATGGAGGTCTTAGGGAATGCACACACCCTGTAAATCTTGTGTCACAAACAGGGGAAAGAGCACATTGGCAAGGTTATATGAAAAACACTGGCCATACATCTGCATTAAGGTAAGGGTGGGTTTCATTGTTGTGCTGTGTTCCAAGGCAACAGTGACATATGTGTAACAAATAACAGTTAGTGAGGCCTTTTTTTCAAGGGTGAGCCTCAGTTTATCATCCGCTAATTTGACAGAAATGGCTGACCTTGGTGAAATAAAAGGATCAGTTGTAAAGCTTTGTCATTCAGGGGGGAGTGAAGGCATCGCTGACGTACTTACTTCATGTAAGAACATTAATGTGACAGCCTGTGTCACAAGAGGACTGTAAATAGAATGAGATCAGAGGCTTGTTGCACAAAGATAGAGACAGGATATGGGTTGAATTAAAAAAAAAAAAAGTTTTGCATCTGTAGTTCAAAAGCCAGTTTGCAGATGATGGACTGTACTTCTATTGTGCATTTTCTGCACCTTCATGGTGCCCAAAGCCTCATATTCACCCAGAACCTAATGGGAGCAAGTTAGGGTTCAGTGTCTTGCTCAAGGACATTTCAACATGTGGACAGCTGGAGTCAGGATTTGAACCACCAACCTTTCAGTCATTAGATGACCCACTGTACCAACTGAGCCACAGCCGCCCCAAATAATACTGGTCCTGCAAAAACAGACTAACCAAAAATTCCCAAGCTCTAACACACTGAAGGACCTGCTACAGCTTTGATCACCACACATTCACTATGGTATCATTTCAACACGCTATAACAACAAATCATAACATTTATTCCAGTCATTTTTGCACATATAATAATGCTAAACCGAGACTGACCAACTGAAGTGGCCTCAAACCATAACACTGCCCCCACAGGCTTGTACTGTTGCCACTAGGTATGATGGGTAATCACTTCATCCACCTCTCCTCTTACCCTGATGCATCCATCATGCTGGAACAGGGTCAGTCTGGACACATCAGACCACATTACCTTTTCCAAACACAGTCTAATCTTTATGCTCTGTATCAAACTGATGATTGCTGTAAAAACTAGAACCTACTGCACCAGTTCAAGAACTTGATGAAATATATCCATATCTTGGACTCTTTCTAACATTCATACTACATTTAGGTTTGCATCATTACCAAACTAATTAACCCAATTATTTATACATGTTGCTTCATGTAGGTACTTTTCAGCGATATAAACCTTTTTTTCCTAATGGTAGTCCATTCTTTCCCAATTCAACCATTACTTTAGAATGGGAGAGTAAAAGTGTGACAGGTGACTAAACAGATATCGTGCATCAATCTGATTTTTTTTTTTTTTTTTTTTCAAAGTTTCTACATTACATACCTTTGTAGTTGTATTCAGGGTATTTTAGTGTGCGCGTTGAAACTGTACAGCTTGGTCTGACTGACACATTCTCAACAACAGCCAAACATAAAATCTCTATTGACACAGCTGGTTGTTTATGGGGTCAACAGAGACATAAGCTAAACAGATAAACAGAGGTACTCTGAGATACACACTGCCTCTGTGACCTGCTGGTCAAACAAAAGCCAGATGCTATCCTGGATTCCCATATTTCCCATATTATTTATTAACTTCACTCAAAGCTCATGCCAAGGATTTCCAGAAGTTCAACTTTCCACCATTGCGTTGCATCCAGTTCATCATCAGCCATTCTTGCCAACCCATCATTTTACCCTCCAAGCATATCTGGTGAAGAGGCTTGTTGAAATAAATCCCACATATCAGTGACACATCCAAATGGTGCTAGATAACAGTCAAGCACCATTTAGCCTCTGCAATGCCTCAACATGTGCTGTTCAGAGTTACTTCAGCAGTTCTCACAACTCCAAGGACATTGCTGTCCTGTTGGTGCTGATGTAACAGCAGCCGCTGGCCAGGCTGTTGCATAAGCTTTGGATCCACATGAAAAAGCCAACTTGGAAATGAAAATCATTGAAAAGCTCACTGGTCACCTTACAGAACCACACAGCTCCTCCTAACAAAGGCTACTGGCCAAGCACATCATCGCAGGCCTGTATTATCTCTGTCTGCCCTGCTTCAATATGACTGCCATCTGGAGGACTGCAAATCAACAACTGACAGTATGTGTGTGTCCAAATTGTTAACATATTTACATGTGTGGTATCTGCAGAATAGATGTGTGAGCTCCCAGCTGGCGTGCACAGTTTTTCAATTTACATTAAAATGACTCATTCTTTTACTCATACCTTCATTTGCAATTTAAAAAATGCACACAAATCTTCCATTTTCTGTGCCACAAAATTGTGAGACCATAAATGTAATATTCAGATTCCTCAATGACTGAGTGCTTTGCAGTGAAAACAGCAAATGACTCCCAGTGAGCGTCCCTTTGGGATAAGTGAGTGACACATAATAAGTCAAATGATTTAAATGGTAAAAATGAAAGCCATCCCTCCTGGAGAACACCCAAGAACTTCAAAAATGTTGTGAGTCAACGTTGGGAGCCCATTGTCATGCACTTACTTAACCCTCTTACTTATGATCTAAACCATAACATACAAGTGCTCAACATGCTGTGTGAGAAGCACTGAAGTAAAGTTTGTTGTTCCAAATGAGGTTAAACATGAATTTAAAGGGGGAAAAATGCATGGCTGCTTCCCACTGTGCAAATATTTTTATTATCTCCACCAAGGAGATCATTGACACAGCGACATGGTGGGTGGCACTTTGGCCTCATAGGTGCAGGAGTAGTCTGAGCTATTAATAGCAGCTCACTTCTCAAATATGCGTGTGTCCTATGCACTGATGCTAATGCTAATGCTACGTATTGTGTGTGTATGTATAAGGGTGAGTAAAATGCAGAAGCCCAATTTCCCTAAGGGGACAATAAAGTGAGTTAACCTTTAACCTTCAGTGACCTGGAACAGAATGTCAAGATAGAAAGTTAGATGAGTGTCCCTTATGAGTGTGTAGTTAAACACTCTGATACCTCAGCACTTTTACTGCAACCCATAAGTCAACACTCTTGACTTGTAATCTGTAATAATGTTATCTTGCTGATATCTTGCTATGCTTTTAAATTGACAAACATCATGTGTTTAAATAATGACATAATATAAACTGGATAAAAATTAGCTTATCATTGACTGTCGTTATATTCTTTATCTGAGTTTAGTCCTATTGGGCAGCTCCTACTGGAATTTCAGCTCTATTGTAACACCTTGAGTAAAGTGGTTGCTGGGTTGGTGACAATCCCCTAGTTGCATAAGGATGGATGGATAAATGGGACAATGTTCTAAATTGCGTGAAGCTGTTTTACAATGATATGTCTTTGCACGCAAGAAAAGAAATGCAAGAAATTCTCTTTTCTTTTGGCCTTAATGGACCTTTGTTACCATGGGAAGAGTCGGCTAAACTAATCAGTGGCACCAACTGACAAAGAGGAGGAAAGCATAGGCCATAATTTGTGGTTTGTTTGTGGTTTAATAATATTGTAGAAGAAAAAATGAGAGGTCTGCATTTTCACTTCTAGTCAACTCATAAAAGTGGTCATTTGGTGACCAACGATATCCAATTAGCAGTTGAAATTTCAGTGGCTGACATTGTTATGAGCCTGTAAGTTCAACAGTGTAGAACCAGTGCTGCAGTGGTCCCTGCAGAAGCAGGTATACTGTCAATTTATGTCTTTTTTTTTTTTAAGTACTCCAGAAAAATAACCTGTTTTAGAAACAGTGACATATAAAACCATTATGTTTAGGTGACCCTAAAATCTGTCAGTAATATTTGCTCAATATTATAAAATTATCTTGACTTGATCAGGAGCAGTTTGTAAGTTTTACTGGTCACACAAGCAGCTGTATGAATGTAAGTGTATTCAACATGACAAACACAGGATAACGTTAGCCTGTCATAACATTACCCTTCCATAACATTAGCCTTTCATAATGTTAGCCTGTCATAACATTAGCCTTCCATAACATTACCCTTCCATAAAATTAGCCTTTCATAACGTTAGTCTGTCATAACATTACCCTTCCATAACATTAGCCTTTCATAACGTTAGCCTGTCATAACATTAGCCTTCCATAACATTAGCCTTTCATAATGTTAGCCTTCCACAACATTAGCCTTTCATAACGTTAGCCTGTCATAACATTAGCCTTCAATAACATTAGGTTTTCATAACATTAGCCTGCTCACGCTCCCATCTTTCAACAAGACGTGGCGTGACCTGTCAATCAACTGGGGTAGCACTGACACCTGAGGTGTCCAATCAGATTCCAGTGGTGGCCAGCGCAGACAGAGCCCAAGTTAGCAATATTTTCCTCGGCATGACCCACCCTACTCTGCATCTGATTGGCTCATCAGTCCTCATGCCTAAAGTTAACCATTCTAACAAGTGAAGGCGGTGAGTATTAGCCAATTAGAGGCAGAGTAGGGCGGGCCATGGCTTCACCATCTGAGGGGATATAATGGGCTCAGATACTACTGAATGGTGCACATCAGATGGGATTTAGAAGTGGGTAAACGCAATGCTGATTGAAAAATAAGTAGGTATATGGCATATACCACCATATATATCCAGAACTACATCACTGTATACAACAGTGGTAGCAAAGATACCGTTTGTACTTTCCCATGCAAAAAAGGTAAGGGTTCCTGTTTCTATTCAGCTTTATGAATTCCTAAACATGTCGCTATCTGCTTAATCACCTAAAAGAATTACAACTAAAATAATACCATAACTTCCCTCACAATTGTAAACCCATAACCTCTATTCACAGCCTGAGATACTCTCATTAATATAATCCTGCTTTCATAAACTTGATTTACAAGATAATTTGAATGTACGCATAACATTCCTTCGACCAGAACCTAACTATTGAATGCCGTGTGTGAAAGCCAACCATGGTAAACAACATAATCACTGATGAAATCTCATGCAGAGCTGTTGGATAGGTTTCCCTTCAAACTGCCAGATGGATGGGAGTCTACTCTCAGTTATGACCACGCACGCACACAGATATGCTTACTGTACTTCATTTCCCAAAGCATGGATTGAAACGTTCTCTGATCATAACAAAGCCCATTCAGCATTAAAATAAAAGAATAGCGGAGGGCAGAATACATTTCAGAGCCAGGCACTGTAACCACAAACAGATGGATCCTGATTCACTGAACTTAATTGATGGAGGAATGGAAATAATTTCAGCCTCACCAATCAGAGGTAATAGAGGCTAGTCCTCCCCTGACACCCCTGTTCAAATGAAATGGTGCTGCTGGTGTGCGCTATAAGTCCTTGGTTGGTAATCCTTCTGTGAGTTGAGACTTCTTTACTATAACTTGCGCTGTACTGGACCACAAGACCTGACATTGTAACTACTGAACAGGCTGTAATTGCACATTAAATTATTGTGTTTTTTTCCACCAGGGGATCGAGATAAATAGCTCATTTCTGCAAAGCACTAAGATCCCCGTCCCTGTTTTATGTCCCACATTGCACATTTGAGGTTTCTCACTAGGTTTTCATTCAACTTTTAACCTGTAAATGTGAATAAAAATTCAGAGAATGAGCACAACATGTGTTATGGTTGATACGCTCTTGATCCACATAGACACAAAGCCAGAAGGGTTGGACAAAGTCATTTCTCCGGGAAACTCCATTCGAGGTGCACTTTGGTATGTTGTGCCTCTGGGGCTGCTAGAAATTAAATCTCAGGGACTGTTTCTGTTTCGTTTTTGCTGCAGTTGCTGCTTATTTAGAACAATGGTGGAATGAATCGAAGTGCATTTACTCAGTATTATAATCATGTACAAATTTGTCATGCTTTTTTATCCCCTGATGCTACTTTTAACTTCAACTCCATTATATTTCAGTGGGAAATATTACTCCACTACATTTATTTGACAAATACTGACCATTACTTTTTACATTGAATGTATGGGTACATGATATGAAGTAGAGCTTTAAAAATGTTCTACCCAATAGCAAAATTTCTAAAGGTGAAAAACTACAACATTAAAATTGTCTTACTGGTATCCATTAACAATAGAAAAGCTGAATATTTAATTATTTTGACATCACAAAATATGAAACTCATCATTCAGCGTGACGAAAACTTAGAGGCAAAATATCTAACATTTGTCAATTGAGTCTGTAAAAATTACTGCTCAAAGTCGGCCTTCCTTGGCTCAGCAAATGAGAAATAGAGCAGCAGTGGTGAAGCGAGCACTAGAAAGCAAGTCAATGAGACAAAAAGCCATATGGATATATAATTATCATTTATTTTTATTTTTACTTATTTTACTCCCTGATTCTGTCTCAGGAATTATATGATAAAGACACTTGTAAACTGATCCATACATTTGTAAGAATGTGTGAGAGGTAGTATAGAGTCAAAAAGGAGATTGGAGTGACTTTTGGTATTGTATTGTTCTGCCTGCACATGTTGTGTGATACTGTTAATGGATGGAAATACAAATACAATATGGATGTGTTAAACACAGCAAAGCAAGAGGCAAACAGAACATACACTCAGAGTACAAGGTCTCTGCAGGTAAACACGCCACCACACGTTAACGGAGGATCATAAGGGGTTTTGCTAGATAAATCTATATTCTTTTTTTATGATTAGCAACTCTGAGCATAACACATGTTATTTGGCTTCATTTAAAGAGAACATCTCCTTGAGCAGTGTTTCCCAAGCAGTGTGCTGTGAGAAATCATCAGGTGTGCCGTGGGAAATTACCTAATTTCACCTGATTGGTACTGTAAGCGATCAGCATGATATACGTAGATAGATCCATACGACAGCACACACTGGTGATCCACTGCACAACAACAGTCTCCCGTTTCCCTTTGCAAAGTGAAAGTGAAAGTGAACCACCCCTGATGCAGTGCATTCTGTTGATAAAGCTCACCTCACTACTGATGCATAGATTAACAAGTTACCCACAAACTCTGTGTACCCCCCCCCTCAAAAAAAAAAGAAAGAGACTCAGAGCTGTTGAGGAACATTCATAATAATAATAATAATAATAATAATAATAATAATAATAATAACTTGATTTATATAGCACCTTTAAAACCTGGGTTTACAAAGTGCTTTACATACAAGTAAAAGGGCACAAGAGCAGGATGCAAAGTGTAAACAAAGGTAGAAAACAACACAATCAAGGAAAACATTTTGTATAAATGAATAGTTAAAACAGGTTGAAAAAAAATTCATCATCTAGTCTAGAAAAGTATGTTTTAAGAAGTGATTTAAAAGATGTGACAGATTCCGCAAGCCTTATCTCCTCGGGCAGGCTGTTCCAAAATCGAGGGGCCCTGATGGAGAAGGCGGGGTTACCTTTGGATTTAAGCCTCGACTTTGGAACAGTCAGGAGACCTCCACCTGAGGATCTAAGGCTGCGTACTGGTTCAT
>JAQQZY010000027.1:16834863-16854326 GCA_030068375.1 Ostorhinchus rueppellii | reverse complement strand
AGCTGGGATAGGCTCCATGCGACCCCCGTGACCCTAGTGAGGATAAAGCGGGTATAGAAAATGAATGAATGAATGTTAATGAAAATGAGGTTTATCAAGAACAGGAACGTTACAGTAATGGTGTGAATTGCAGTGTGTTGGCAACTAAAACAACAAAACCCATGAATATACAAGAGAAGAACTGTAGAATAGATGCAGAAAAGGGTTAAGTACACAACTTTTACTTGTAATATCTTCACATTTCCAAAAAAAAAAAAAAAAGGGATTTGAATCCTGCTTTCACCACTGTGACTAAATGATCTATAATTGAGGTGCACTTAGCATTTTATAAAGCTTTAAACTACATTTTATTGACCCATTGAATCCTCCAGTTCCTATAATATTGTAGTAACTTGGAATAATAGATGCACATGTGCACATTTGTGGGCTCTGCTTTGCTACAATCACTTTGAGGAAGAAAAAAGAAAAAGCTATTATAGGCCTACCGTGTGATACATGTGTTTTTCCAATCACAAGGATTTCCTTAAATTTTTTGCTCCGGATTGGAAATGCTTACACCTGCTGGCATCATCTCCCACACTGTACCTGATGCTTTGTAGACAGGAGAGGCCGAATTTCACGAGGGTACACAGACAGAGGAGGGTTTTCTATTTTAACATAAAGGGGGGAAAAAAATCAAAGCAGACAATAGTAGTGTGTATGTGAGAAAAGCCTGAATAATACATCAGGGATCACTGAATTATTCAAATGGTGGAGAGTTTTTGTGTAGGCGGCATGGAGCGAAGATACAAAGAGAAAACAGAGACAATTGATAGAAAGCAGGAAAAGGACAGAAGGAGACGGGAATAGCTTTAATACCCGGTAGAAAACAGTGATGGATGAATGTTTTGATCCTCTTCAGAGGGTCGGCCCGCTCAGGGTTCCCCTTCTGCCCTTCCTCTGCACCCTGCAGCCATTCAACCAGCTCTCCCCTGGGTGTGAGGCTGCCAGGAGGGGTCCGCTTTCACCTCCAAAGCCTTAAGGACGCACACGCAGATGATCAAGGCGGATGGTGGAGAAAGCGAAAGTAAGCACTAGATTAGAGGATTCTGACTGTGTGTATTTGGGGTGCAGGGATATTCAAATCCTTTCTGCTGTGACAAGGTCTGCCAGAGTTCATGCACCGAGACCCACGGCCAAAGACAACACACACACACACACACACACACTAAAAATGGAAGTCAGGGATCAGTCATCTGATGGGCAGGTGGGGGAGAGTGAAAGATATCTGATGGACTGAGGACTGGGAGGAGAGACCAGGAAAAGATCTTTACTGTGGTTTGTCTAAGCCGTGCTTGATTTAGAATGAAATATCAAATGTTTATTTTAGCTCTCGAGGAAGATATACAGTGAAGGCGCAGACACTTTTATGAGCTCGAACAGCACAGACATCACAGCCCAGGTATCTTTGTCTCTGTTGTGTTGCAGTTTCTGTGTCTGTGCACTAATCAGGACTACACTTCCAGCTGTATCACCTCTACAGCTTCATTTCGTTTGCTTGCCCAGCTGTTTCGTCCTTGGGTCTTGCATGATCACAGAGGCTGACACATTGACACCAGCAAACACATGCCTGCTGACTGAGCCTCAAAGGTCTACCGCTTTGTTTTTAGCTCCTGCTTTTAATCACTTCAGCAGATCACTCTAACAGAACAGATTGTTCACACACTCTCCGGCTCTTTCGCTCTCTCGCCTCGCGTGTATGAAGTTTCCAAAAGGGATTTTTAACCTCATCCGTCCCTGCGTTTTAGTACCTCCACCCACCCCTTCGTCCATTTGTCTGGGCACCAGAGCTCAAAATGCATGCGCGTGCACATTCTGCACATTTATATGCACGTCCTGGGAAAGCGTACACGTGCCTCCCTCACATTTGGGTCATGTGAGTCAGACATGTGAAGACCCACTGGTTCTGCTGCAGAGAGGGAATCACATCCCCATCATCCACAAACACACAAAGAAACATAACAAGACAAAAGGGTGAAGTCTAGTCAGTTTTATTCATAGCTCAGTATCACAAATGTTCCTCAAGAGACTTTAGAAACCTTTAAGCTTAGATCGTCAGTTTTTTGGTTATCGGATTTAAACAAAATATTGAAACATTTAGAGTAAACACTCTTTCCTTTCCTGTATCACCATCTTTCCCTGCATATACATGAGGGACACAGGAAATTACCAAAAGCCCACTTTTTTTTTTTTTTTTTTGACAAGCTATTCATTCCAATTATGCATTTTGCCATACATCAAAATGGTCACAGACAGAAACAGCTTTCACACCGAGGGGTGAAAGACACACAACAGGCAGAGAAATGAACACAATCAATCTGATGTGAGGGAGGGAGAACATGAGAAATGTGCTTTGGGATTTTACACATGAAAACCTGAAATTATAACTAAAAAAACATAGAATTTGGAGCAAAAGTGGAAGCAAAAAGTCAAATTAATCTTACCTGATTATCTTGTCACCAAGTAAAAAAAAAAAGAGTTTAGTTTCATGTGAATCTAATTCAGCCATTTATAGCAGATGTTTTAGTGATCAGAAATGACTGTGTGTATTAATAATTTAATGATCCACTCATGATCAAACGCCTGATTTGCTCAGTCAGCAATAATTAATCTTAAAACCCGAGTCAGTGCTCGGTCAAGAAGTCCCGTCTCCGCACACACATGCACACCCATCAGCAGCGGTGCTCCATGCTGCAGGAGAGAGTAGGGGGTGAAGAGTGGAGGGCTGGGGGTGGGGGGGTGACTGACGGAGAAAGAAACAGAGGGGCCTGTGTTTACACTGGCAGGGTGAGCGGCTCGTGAGCCCCATGGAAATGGCCGGCTCACATCTGATGGAGGGAAAGCTCCACCATGACTGACAGGGCCTGCTCGGCTTTGAGGTCCTGCACAATCAATGCAGCCAGTTTCCCAGCATGCTTCAGGCCTCATGGCAGCCACACCAAAATGAAACAAATAGGAGAGATAAAAGGAAAATGGTTGCCATACCAGAAACATGGCAGGAGCGTGATCACAGAGGGTAAAAGGGGCACATGAAGCACAAAAACAGCTCCACACTTTAATGAGTTGTCCGCTGAGTTGCTTTACACTGTAATTCTAGCACTAATGGAGGGGCTGCAATGCCAAGGACGTCCCAACTGTGTCATTTCTGCGACTGTCTTCATAGACAACATACAGTATTTCATCCCCAGAGAGGAAAAAGAGTCTATGAATAATTGGGGGTACGTTTCCTTCCATGTTGCGCTGATATGTTTCCACCATGTGTTCCAAGCCATTTTCTCCATCTAATTGCATTCAAAGGAAAATAACAACCAGATCAGGGCCCCAGTGGTCTCAAGAGTGGACCACAAATACAGAATTGATCTTCTTTTAAGATGTGTGTAAATCTTCAAAAAGGAGTTAGCTCGTTTTAAAGCCTAGCTTTACCACTCGTTTCACAATTCCATCTGTCTTCTGGGAAGAGAAAGGACTTCTTGTATTAGCATTTGGATCTCCATCAACAGACCCAGGCTCTATTGATTCAGATAATTGCATTAGATGGCTTTAGTCCTTTTCACAGCAGCTTTATGGTCATAGATGGGCTCACAAAGCTGGGGGATGTCAAAACAGAAATGTCCAGCTGGAGAGACGGACACTTCAGAAGTGAAATTAAAGACTGGATGGACTGATGGACCAAGTGACAAATCTTAGGCCGGTCTCATCCACCATAGTCAAAGCAATGGCACACACACACACACAAAACTAATCAGATGCATGGAAACTGTGTTATCCAGGACATTCCCACCGCCTCTTTTCTTTTATTCCTCCACCTGTTTTCCACATGAATCCTCTTATTTTGGATTCTCACCGTGGATGTTCTTCAGTTATACCAGGGTCGTATTAGTGAACACTTTCCAAAGAACTGAACTAATGGACACATCAACCACTGAAAATTCAACCAAGTCTGTCTGACTCTGTACATATAACAACTTCAAACAAGGGAACTGAGACATAAACTTAGAAATCTTCACATATAGCTCATCATCTCCATCTAGTGGAGGAAAGTGAAAAGGTAAGAAAATACACAAATGTACAGCCTTGTATCAAAATTGTGTCATTTATTAAATTAATTATGTTTCCTAAATGATTAAAAAAAAAAACAAACTTAATCCCAATAAAAAGGTCTAGGATTCCAATCTACACACATGTTAGCAATGAAAAATAGTATTATCATAGACCATTATTATTATTATTATTTTATAGTATAAAATCATTAATGACACAAAATCATGGTTTGAATTTCAGAAAAATAAAAAAAAAATCTTTAGTTAAATTCTCAAACATGGGTGATCTAAGGTTTATAGCTGCAATCTAGCAGTTATGTTTGTGTGTGCTAATGAAACACTTTGCATTAATTGCTCTAGAAGAGATGAAGAGAAGTCTGATGTGGCATTTTTAGCATAGTTATTTATTAACTCAACAAAACATAAATGAAAATGGGTGTTAATTTCTCAAACTATTGAGCAGAAAACCACCACCAGAGGGCATCACTCATATTTAGTGTACAGTCATTCTCATCACAAATGAACAGGGTTTCTGAGAGTGCACTGTAAATAAACAGAGTACACTTGGAGAACTGCGGATGCTCTGGTTATCACCATATTTGTGAGAGAATTTCAGTGTGTCCTTCCTACTATTCAGGCTTCAGTCGGGCTCCCTGCTCGGCTCCAGTATGAATGTAACAGCGTAGAGTCAGTCCACGGTAACGCCTTCAGGGAGTTCCACCACCACAGGAGCACAGTCGTCCAGATCGGCCTCAAAGTCCCAGCGAAACTTCTTGGTGAGGTGGGCTTTAAACTTTTCTGCTCTCTTTCGCAGTGTGCTGTCCACTCCCGGCCCACTGGCGAACTGGAAGAAGTCCTGTGAGAAAAAAAAAAAGAAAAGAAAGCATCCAATAGTTGGAATGTTTAGCTGTCCAGTACGGTTTCCTGTGATTATGAAAATACCTTTATCACATGTTATCAAATCCAGAATCAACAATAATGTGCATGAGAAAACAATTAACCATAACATTAATCCTGTTGGAGATAATATTGGCTAATAAAATACTCCTGTGCAGAAAACAAATGAACTTTATCAGACATGAGTGGATTCACAGATAATAACATCTAAATATTACATTCATACTGCTTCATTTAAAAGACTTTAACCTTAAGGAGACATAAAAATCCCACTTAATTCAACAGGAAAACAAATGCAGTTTAGACCACTCCCCCTTTGGGATAATGCACGATGCCAGCGTCCACCCCAGGGTTCCTACAGGTCTCTATATGGTACATTCAAGACTTTTTAAAACTACTTAGAACACAATTTAATGCCCATTTCACAGCCCATTTCATGGCCATACAGCCAAACACTTATGACTCATAGAATGCATGTATTATAATATATTTATTCACTTGCCTTCAGTGCCTTGATTCCCATTGTTCCAAGTCACACTAACAGCTGCATGTGTTGCCTGAATGTTCTGTGACCATTTCTCATTGCAAAGTTATCAATTATTGATTCTTAATTTCAATACACCATCACAGAAAAAATATTAGCCCACCCTTGTTTTCCTCAATTCAGTGCTCTTCATTTTAATGTTTGGTTCAACTAAAGGTACATTTGTTTGGACAAATATAATTATAGCAATAAAAATATCTCATAATAGTTTAATTTCAGAGCTGATATCTATCCATTTTCCATGTTTTCTTGATTAAAAACTAAAATCACTTCAGTTCTTACATCGATATCTATTGCATTGGACTGACAAAAACAGTGCTTTTAGACATTCCATGTTAAATTTTCCGTTTCTGTTTTAGTCACGTGATACACACAGGAGTTAGTACTTGATTGTATAACCATTGTTTCGATGACTTTTGATGGTCTAATATTTTTTTCCACAACTGTAAACTGTCAGGTTGGAACAGATGGAACTGAGTCGACTACTGTTATTTTCTTTGCAGCTTGGATATTTCCCAAACACATTTAAACACAACACAGCCAACAAGTTTATGGCAACATAATTTAAGACCTCCCATATCTAATTTTATTATTTTTAAAGACTTTTTTAAGATATTAAATGCAGGTTTGTAAATTCAAGACTTTCAAGACTTAAGACCCCACAGGAACCCTGCCACCCTGGTCTGTGCTTCTACCTGTAGTGTGGAGGTGAGGAAGTTGTTCTGAGACACGATGTCGACAAAGAAATCAGGCGGGATTTCTCCGAGCTGGTGGTAGAGCACGGTGATGAGGCCCAAATACAGCTCTTTGCGCTTTCTCATGGTGTCCTCTGAACGGCACAGCAGAGCCAAGAGAGACTTCCAGTGCTCAAACCCCTCGTAGACATTTCCAATCAGGAAACACACAAAGGCGAACTGTAGCTCACCTGAAAGGCAAAAGGAGCAAAGCAGGGTCAGTTTTACATAAAATATTGTATGAAACTACGTGCTATTCTCATCAGAGTTTAATGGTTTATTGCCCTGGCCAATTAGTTGATCTCATATTCAGTATTTTTATTAATATCTGATAATATCTCATTTGTTATTAAGTGCCTATTGACACTAAAATGACAAAAGACCTTTTTTTTTCCCTTTTTTTTTTAAACTAATATTCTCAATGATTACAGCTGACATTAAGGCTGCAACTGATGATTATGGGGGGGGGGGTTTGTGCAATCAATCAAATTTTGATCATGATTTCGATTTTATTGTCAAATGATCTCAAAAGTCATATGATTGAGTTGAAACTATTTATTTTCCATTTTCTTTACAAAATTTCTGAGACGTGCATGCGCAATACATTCCATTCCATTGCAAAACAGCTGTAAAGTACATATTTGTAGCCAAAATGTATTTTCAATTTGAGTGTTTTGCATCAAGAATCAAAAACAAAGTGTTTTTTGAGAGAGAAAAATGCTGAATAAATGCATTGTGAAACTCAAAATTAATTGTTTGAATAATGGTGATTCCAATATTTTCTAAAATAATCATGATATTGATTTTTTTTTTCCATAATTGAGCAGCCCGGGGGGGGGTCCAGAAATTGAAGAAAAGTGAGATAAACTACAGGTATTGCCAAAGTCCAAAGAGCCAAAGTCCTGCTGCTTCTGGTGTTCCTCATGGGACCCAACTCTGGAAATAAGATCAATGGGAGAGAAATAATTCTTTGATTCCATTTGATTTGTGCCTATATTTACACATAAGATGTTTGTCAATTTAAAAGATAATTCTACAAGTCAAAGAAGTGATAGTTTGTGGTAAAGATGGTTCAGTAACATTTAGTTTTGTGTGAAGCAACTCAATCAACTGCATCTTCATCGTGTGCAACACAATGAAGAAATCATTTTAGTTCAGGTTCTACATACAAACCAATTTGATCTCCAGTGGGTTGGACCAGTAAAATACTATCACAATAACCTATAAATGATGTAAACTCCAAATTTTTCTCTTTGTTTTAGTGAAAAAATTATTAGAATAACTACATGAAAATGCTTACATTTACAAACTATCCTTTTACAAAAAAAATGAACTAAAGAAATATGAACATGAAATGTCTTAACAGAAGTGCCATTTGAACAATACTTTCCTGTTAGTAAATGTTTTGTGTTTTTGTAGATCCAATGTGTGTAAATGATAACTATTAAAATTGCATTTATTTTTCTTAAGAATTTTGAGGTTGTTCATGTTATTCACATTTGTTTATGATACCATTGTAGATATAAACATGTTCATAATGTAATTTTACTTTTTTCACTGTTACTATTTTACTGATCCCCTGGTGAGTGAGTTCCAGCTGCTACCATCCAGATGGAGAGTCACAGTCCTGCAATCTAAGACCACTCGCTACAGGAACAGCTTTGTTCCTGCTGCTGTTTCTCATTTAAATAAGGCTGGATTCAATTTACTTCACTTTACTTTAATTCTTAGGTTCTGGCTTATTTTTACATGGTCTTACCTTAACTATCGTTCATTGTCTCTTGTATTATATTATATTACATCATGTTTTTATCATGCTGTTAACAGGTTTTACATTGTCATTTTTAGTCATATCTAATGGCTTTTATTTATTTTAATCAGTTTTAATTATTTATCTTAGTCTGATTTAACCATGATCAGTAACCCACTGGGAGTACCTGTCAACATCTTTGGTCTGTGTTGTTTTTAATCTGTACCCTGTGTGTGTGTGTGTGTGTGTGTGTGTGTGTGTGTGTGTGTGTGTGCGTGTGCGTGTGTGTGTGTCCTGTGGTTTTGATGTTTTGTGTAAGGTTTGAGATGCCGTCTCCAGACTGCAGAACAAATCTACCTACAAGTATCAATAAAGTCACCTTGAACCGTAGTCCGACCCACTTCAGATCATACTGGACTGTATGTGGCCCCTACACTAAAATGAGTTCGACACCTGTAGATTCTAAAGGCACTCACCCAGCAGGTCAAGAGGCTGCTCCTGATGGTACTTCTCCAGAACCGTCTCCAGGGCATAGCTCAGGTCCAGACTGCAGCGGGTGATCTCAGCTGGTGTGGCTCCAGGGGGGTAAGTCTTTTGGGGTATAACAGATAAGCGCAGCTCTGTCCCCTCCCTCTGCTTCATCTTGGGCAGCCTATCCAGTCCCTCTCTCATGCTCTGACAGGCGGTGTCATTCCTGGGTTGATCTGCCCTGTCTTCAGTGGTTCCAAAGTGATGCTCGGGAACCACATCACTGAAGGCACATACTCGACCTGACAGAGGCTGCAGCTTCTGAGCCACTTCTTCACTCAGACGGTCAGTGAGGGACACCCACTTTCTCATCACCTCATAGGGATAGGGACCCAGGTAAGGGTCCAGCTCTCGCAGGTTGGCTCTGGTCCTGCTCAGCTCCTCCTCATTCTGGGAGGCTGAGAAGTCCAGATCTTCTTCTTTAGGATTCCAGTTGGCTAAAAGGACCTCTCTGGGTTTCAGACTGAGGAAGAGGCCTGTCTTGGGGCCAATTTCTCTTCCACAGCTTGGTGCGCTGACAGAGCAGTAGTGAAGGAAGTGCAGGCCTGGGGGGATCATCTTCACGCCACGGAATCGGGGACCAACCTGCCAACTCTTGCAGTCAATCCCCAGTTCCGTACCCTGAGGGACCCCGAGCAGCACCAGAGTGGCTCCCTCCTCAAACAGCCTCCGAGCAACATCTGGATCCATGTCCGCACTGCTGCTAGCCATGGCTCCACTCAGAATACCGCACCCAAACAAGATGAAAACTACACTCCTGATTAAAATACTAGGAGAAGCTTATTCATGGTGAGAACTGTCGCTGAGAATTGATCCAAAACGCAGGACGGTTAGTTTTAATGGCAGTAGTTCTCTCAGTCTTTTACAGTCTTTTACCACGAGCTGTTAACTTCAGTAATGAGAACAGACGTTAAAAAATAAAATAAATACTTACTACATACAGCCTGGAAATAAGCGTGACAGTGTTTGTAGAAATGAGAGTATGAGGCGACGATACCTTATTTAAATAGTTGTGGATATTTTTTGCATCGTTAACTCGTTTAGTCGCGGCTGTGCAACATACTATTGACACCGGATAGAAACAGTAGGTACGAATGTTCCGTTCCTACGGGCGCGTGAGCAGGGCTTTTTCTTCTTCTTCTTTTTCTTCTTATTAATAATTACTATTTCATCAAAAATGAGTCTTAATAAAATCGTAACCTATAAAAAAAGACACGTATCAAACTTAAGCATAAATGGACACTTATGAAAATCACATCCTCTTACGTAATCTATTTGGCCTACTTATGTCTTATCGCCATGTTTTTTAATGATGATGATGATGATGATGATGATGATGATGATGATGATGATGATGATGATGATGATGATGATGATGATTATTATTATTATCATTTTCTGTCAGGTGAATTGTTTCATTGTTGTACCTACAATAAAGTTAGTCTTTGAAAAAATAGCAATACAATTAAAAAAAAAATACTTCACTCGTCAGCAATAGTTTGGTTTATTATATTGCGTATATTCAATACAACATCACCATTTCATAAGTATGATGGCATGATTTGACAACAAAACAGACAAACATTGGTTGGAATAGAAGATGAATTGGTAGCTGTGCATATTCTGAAAGTATTTGAATGCATTGTAGATGCTTTAGCTTATCTGTGGACATCCTAAAACCATAAAACAAGAAGCAATGTGAACATGCAAAGCCTGTTATATTTTTTTTTTTTATCATACAAACCTACAACACACACTACACTGAGAACTCATAAACAGTAAACATTCAAAACACTGCACTGAAAAAACAGCTATCTAATTTCAGTTAGTCACATAATTTCCTCTGATGCTGTGAATATTTTGGAAATTCATCAGTATCTTCATGGGACAGTGGTACAAGTTAAAGGAACAAGGAGAACAACATGTTTTGCATTGAACTCACTACTTTGGTGAATAGACACTATTAAGTTTCTGCCAACAAACAATGAGTGCTTTTATAGCTTGAATGAACTTGTTCCTCTTTCTCTTCTTGCCTCGTATTTTTTTCTTTGCCGGGCACGAATGTATTTTCCCCTGAAAGAAACAAGAACACATTATTACTTATCAAAATATGTACTTTTATTCAATTATATGCTTTAATCATGATCACTAAGAATGTCTATAAGTAAACATGCTCCTTCTCTCTAATATTATAGGAATTAGCCCGTTTGTTATTTTGTATTTATGAATGTATGCTGTGAGGGAAGTATTAACTGAGGTGTTATTTTTGTTTGTATTATGTTTTGTTAGATTCATTGTTGATAAAGTCCTCATCTCACCAGATTATCTGTGCCACAGTTGTGCCTAATGAGCTCCTCCATACTTTCCAGTGGTTTTTCCACATCAGACTGCTGCTTTCTGTTCCTATGACACCGCATCTGTTGAGTTATACCATAGATGGAGGTCAGGATGCGATGTGCCTATAAAATTAAAAATAAATAAATACATAAACACACAAAACTGAAATGTTTAAGTTATAGCTGATAGTGTCGTTACTCTGTCCATGGTGCTGAAAGTGTACATTCTGTAGTATCATTTACCTTTGTTGAGGGACAGGGATCTCTCAAATTTGAGGTATTATATGAGCCTGTTAAATTCTACAAGAAAAAAAGAAATAGTCACAGAATCCATCACTGGAGAAAAAAAAAAAAAAAGACATCACTGTATATACTTTAGGTTGATACTAAAACAAATTCTGTTCATCCCAGCAATTAAAACTTTCATAAATCATTATCTTGTGGAATAATCCTGTCTTGGTCCTTTATACCACAAAAAATACAGCTCATCTGTGACATTATGCAATATATTATAATAATCTATTGAATTTTCTATTTTATTTTATTAACTGTATTATTTTCTTGGGTGTCTTATTAGTAAACACAGCAGCAAGGAAACACTTGAGGGCAGCCTATCACCACACTCTCAAGAATGCCCTCATGTTTATTGCCTTTTGCTCTCAAATTTATTTTTTTGGTTGCAACTCTTTTCTGTTGAATTGAATAATAATTTTTTTTTTAAAAAAGTGTTGTCCATGTTGCGTCCAAACGAATTAATCAAATCCCAAAAAAAAGAAAGTAATGACATTGAATTCATTGGCACGTGCGCATATAATCGGTGTTACGTACCAGATTCTCCAGCTCGACCAAGATGACTTCTCTGTAGGAGCCTAGTATTTCTTTATAGTTACACGTGCGTTTGCCCCAGGTTTCAGCCAAAAGGAGAACCACCAGGACACTGCGAAGTAGGGCTCCGGTCAGACACTGAGTGGGGTTGAAAATAAGCAGATCACAGAAGAAAGACAGAGATAGATCATGAGTCATGTTTAGTAGATGTTCTGCGTCCTCCATCAACTTTTACGCGCCAAAACATCAGGATGCCACCTAAAAAAGTGGGATAAAGTCATTATTGCGGTGCGTAAAAGCGTCATCCAAACCATGTGCTGAACATTTACCATGTTCTGCGTCCTGCATCAACGATTTACGCACCAAAACATCAGGATGACACCTAAAAAAGTGGGATTAAGTCATTATTGCGGTGCGTAAAAGCGCCATCCAAACCATGTGCTGACCATTTACCATGTTCTGCATCAACGATTTACGCACCAAAACATCAGGATGACACCTAAAAAAGTGGGATAAAGTCATTATTGCGGTGCGTAAAAGCGTCATCCAAACCATGTGCTGAACATTTACCATGTTCTGTGTCCTGCATCAACGATTTACGCACCAAAACATCAGGATGACACCTAAAAAAGTGGGATTAAGTCATTAATGCAATGCGTAAAAGCGCCATCCAAACCATGCGTTTACCATTTATCATGTTCTGCGGGATCCTCAGATGAGCGAATCCATTGCTGTCAGCAGCTGGAAGATCCACGGAATTACTCCCGATCTGTTCATTCTATAGCCAAAGATTTTTTTTTCCTTTTAGTATTTTTTTCACGTCCTTTGGTGGATAGGTGACGTTAGTGGCGCGTAGACTTCCGATATGGTGATCCGTAGGTTCCAACATCACCAAAGTCACCGCCGCTCCAGTTTCCGTCCCCTTCACGGACCACTGACACTGGGCTTAGGATTTCACCAAACTCCAGTCCGGTCAAGTCTAAGGGAACTTCTGCAATCAATCACTTGCTTTTATCCTTTCGGTTTCGTTGGAAAGACTATGACCCCAAGGAGGAGTGGTGAAAGTTTTATCTTCTTAAGTAGGATATTTTAACGGTATCTATTTTCACAGTGGGTGGCTTGAGGATCTATGTGATGCAAAAAACAAAATAACAAAAAAACATCTGGCTGAAATATCTAATTTTAGCCAAAACAAAAGGCCCACACTTATGTAAAGATAAGATTCCCATTGAACCCAGATGCTGACAGTGCATGGGAACTGCATGGGCTGATACACCACAAGGGTTCTGGGAAAACAATCCTCACAAAGAAACAAATTCAACACTGAGAATCAGAAATGACGTTAAACACAACAAAACATTTCAGAAAAGTGGTTCAGGAGAAACAGGTCAATGGCAGAGTAGACATTAGTTGTTTATTGGATGCCTGCAAAGTTGTTTTAAACACATTCCAACCCAACTATGTAGGAAAAAAAAAGTACGACATTACTAAAATATGAGAATCACATCAACTCCCTGACAGAGTTTATATACAGTATCAAATTCTATCGCAAAAGAAATAGACAAATCAGGACTTTTGACATATCCAAGCAGACAGCACATATAAATAAAATTCCTCCAAATATATTTGCTTCAAAATTCCATCTGTCCCCTTGCAGAACACAAAAATGGAGAATCAAAACTGCACCTTCATCATACCTCTACCTTGCAGTGGCGGATGAGTACTGTCACAAAGGATGGAAAGCACTAATTAAGCAAATATAAAACCAAACATGTTGGATTAACTTCTATTTATTAAAATTTGGAGAAATTTGTTTCCTCTTCGTGTTCAACGAAACTAACACCCACTGAGATTCGATGTCGTAAAAAAGATCGAAATATGGAAAAGATGCGTTTCGGAGTCTTGCTGGAGCACATGTCCATAGTTGATCTGCCATAGTCCTCCAGGCGTTGACGGCCCAGATTTTCCTCAGAAAGTGTTCTTGATCTTGCTGGCTACTTGTGCGAGGATCTCTCCTGTCTTCTTTTGCCAGTTCAGGACATGTTTGGACTCTGCACACCACAGTTCACCATGACGAGGCTCTGCGTTTTCACAGCGCTTTCGTACCTCTTCCTGCTGCTCCTAATAGACAAAGAACAATAAAAATTAGGCGGCAAATATACTACAAATAAAGTATTACTAAAATCAGTAAGTCAAGATACTCATTTCTGTTACACAATGAACCGAAATGTTATCAAAGTGTCTCGATCAACTCACACATGAAGACAAAACAGTCATGTTTAGTATCAGGGCATTCATGTTTGAGTAAATACAGCACAGGTTACATTACTTCTTACAAACATGCGCCGCAAAAGAAAAATAAATAATCATTATGCATGCACATCATTAGTTGGTAATTATTCACTGACATTAGCCGCCAATAATATCTAATTCCACATTAATGAACCTGCATCTGACAGCTAAACCCACTTGTTGTTACCATGACACAAATCAAAATGGAAATTAACCGGATGGATGGCTTCATTCAGAACTGGCATTAAAAAGCACATGTACATGAATGTGAGACAAAGCGGCATGTTTTGAGCTGCGGTAACTCCATAACCCTTACCTCCGTGCCGTGTTGCAGCTCAAACTTGTAGAACAGAGCCCAAGCGTCGCCCAGGTCTGGCTCGATCTTCACCGTCCTGAGGAACCACTCTCTGGCTTTGGTGATCTTGCGTTCACTCCAGAAAAGTCTACAATGCATGATCAGGGACACATTTAGTTAGACTTCAAACTGACGCCGAAAAAAAACAAAAAAACAAGAGTAAGATACGAGGACTTTAGATATTACTGAGAAGGAGAGAGTAAAAGTGGAGTAGATGTGGTCATACTTGGCTACAGCGAGTAAGACATGGGGATCGTGTTCACACTTCTTCAAAGCATCCACACTCTTGGTCTTCCTCTGGGGCCTGGCCTCCAAAAACACTGCCTCTGCCCACAGAATACCTGAAAGGAAAAGGAAGAGGGAGTGGGTTGGAATGGAGAGTTTGAAATGACAGAGGTATGTATTTAGTCATTTCACAACAGGCTGCGTTTTTGTTGAAAGAACAATTTGTAGCCAACTGCCAACATGACTCACATTATCATCCAAGCACTTAGTTTTGTTGCGTAAGTTTCATTGAAACATTCGAAGATAGTAAAAAATTATTATTATTTTTTTAAATATACAAATTTTGGGACGATGTATGGCTTCTCATACCTGAGTTGGGACATTCCTGCAGGGCTTTGGCCATCAGGGTGTTCGCAATGTTTTTCAATCCAGCTCGGAACTCCAGCCTCACAGACTCCAACCTGAAGATTTAGACATTTGGCAAAGTTTTGGCATTTGGTTTTATTCAGTGTTTTGAGTTATGTAATGATGTTTTCAACTGCACGTTTTTGTAACAGTCAAATAAACGTAGGTGTGTGTCTGTGCTTGATAAATGAAAAATGAATCAAAGAGACAAAGAGGAAAACCACTAAACTATGAAATTTGTAAACTAAACTTGTTTTATAAAGGCAGAGAAAACAAAGACTCAAATGGATTATCAAGCTGACACACATTTAATCGAAAAGGCTCTTTGCATTTGCTTTATCGTGTGTTTTCTCACCACAGCTCAGGACTCTGGGGGTTCTTGAGTCGGGCTTTCTCCAGGATCGCTCTGGCTCTTGTCAACTGTCCCACTCTTTCTTCGAGGCGAGACAGCAGCAACCACAGCGCCACAGAGTGGGGGCATTTTTTCAGCTGCAGAGACAAGACAATCCCCATTTTATTTTATTTTTTTTATTTACTAGGGAAATCATATTTTCCATTAGAATAAATATAAACTACTTGAAAACCTGCTGCTCACCCCTTGGTTGTAGGCCTCCCTGGCTTTGTCCATGTTTTCACATTGCTCCTCTATCTGGCCTCTCATCATCCAAAGTTTGGGGAAGTCCTCATAGTGTTTCAGGGCCTCGCTGCATAATTCCTGAGCAGCTTCAATGTTTCCCAGCACCCACTCCAACTTAACTGACTTCATAAACACCTGTAAATATCATCAACAAACATATGCTTTTTAGCTCCATTAATAAACATCACAGCAGGATCCCTGAATCCCTTCCCTGGTGTGGTTATAAACTAACATTAGTGCTAATGAAAACTAATTCTAAAACACCTGGAATGCAATTAAATTTTTTTTCAAACCTACAAACACAAACCTAAATACTTAAGTGAGGTCATTAAAGGTACACAGCTGCCTTATCTGACAGGTCAATCAGTTTAGCCCATATTAAAGCACCCTCTCTTTGTTACAGTTGTCAACAAATACAATGAAATGGAGGAAAGCCAGGTCACTTAAAAAAGTGATAGTTTAAGAGCCCCGTTGACAGCATCTGTCAAGCTGAGTGTTGCTGGTTTTGGAAGTGAACGAACCTGGCAAGCCTGAACTTGAGTAAGACGGCATGTTTGCAGAAGTTTCTTCACAAAGTTTTACTTAACATTGGACTAAACTGACTTTAAGAGGACAAGATTAGACAAACTAATTTACCAATAGGTCAATCTACACAATTTTCACTTGACAACAAAATGAAAGTTAACCATAATAGCACAGAGGGTCCGGGTCAAAGGACAGTTAAGGTCAGGTACACAGACAAGCATGCTTTAAGCAAACTTATACAAACAAACATCAAAGAAGTTTAACTGTCAACACATATAGTGTTCCCATTATTCTTTGGATAAAAATCTAACATCTGAAACAATAACTTGACTCCTTTGAAATCTATCTAGATCTACCGGAAATGAACTTATTATGCAACAAGTGACTCATGCCAGTTGATTATACAACCAGATAAAAGCTTCAGATAAGAAAAAGAGCTTTTTTTTTTTTTTTTTTTTTTTAAATAAAACAGCATCACACTCACTCTAGCTGTGGGGGCACTGCTGCGGGCTTTGGCCAGTAGGCGACGGGCTCGTTCATACTCGTTATTTTCAGACTCCAACTTGACAGCAGCAAGCCAGATCTCTTCACTGTTAGGGTTAGCCTGGATAAAATAGGTAATCGAAAAGAGCATAGAACAAAATGTCAAATGTTGGTCACCAGCTGACTGTGTGGTAAAAGAGGATCAAACAGAGATCCCTGGAGTTCAAGCTGCTGTCACAGCCACAGTCACCTGGAAGGCTAAAGCCAGGATACTTCTGGCTGCAGGCACGTCCTCAGCCAGCCATTTGGATTTGGCTCCCATCAGCCACAGGACCTCTGCTTTGGGACAGTGAGCCACAGCCCTCTGGAGCAGAGCCTCCAGAGACTCCCTAAGAGCAGAAACGCACAGGGTCAGGAAATAAATATGGACGAATGGATAAACACTGACTCTGGACAGAAAAGTGAATAAAGTTCTTTTAAATGAAAGATATTAATAATATGATAAATCTGAAGTGGCTCTAATCTGCTCACCTGGTGCCGTGGTTTTTCTCAAAGTAGGCAGCTCTGAGCCAAACACTTTTTTTACTGGGGAACACCTGCAGAGCATGGGCATAGATGGCCCTGGCACACTCCAACGCTCCATGAGCCACACACTGAAACAGAACACGTGTATTTCACTCACTCAATCCAAGTGAATTACAGATTTACACATGCTTAAGTGAAATGTGATGTGTAGCCTGTTTGTTCATGTTAACCAACTCCCTTACTATGCTCTCAGCTGAGTACACTGTAAAAATCTAAATCTTATCAAGTGTATTTTTTGCTTGAATTTAGCAAAAAAAAATAAATAAAAATCTGCCAATGGAACAAGTGAAAATTATCTTTGTAAGATTTCTTGAAATAAGATTTTCAAGATCTATTGTCTAAAAATAAGTTCTTATGTCTCACTTACAGGTTACGCTATAGATGATTATGTCTTACTTTAAGTGTGATGAGATGTTTTGAATAGAAACAAGAAAAATACACTTGGTAAGATTTAGATTTTTGCAGTGAACATCCATGATAATTGTCTCCACAATGATTTCACTGTAGAGGAGTCAAGTTGGGTTTTCTGTGAAGCCCTACTTGTGCTCTTGAGTTCTTTGGCGTCTCTTATCTCTCCTCTACAGCGACATCACGGTGCAACACCAGCCAACAGCAGCAATGCAAGTCTGGCATATTCCACCATTAAAGGTCACTGTAAAGCTTAAATACTTACACTGTCTGCGTCTTCCATCCAGGTGTGTTTGCGGTCTTCCTCCTCAATGCCGATCCCTATGACAGCCCTTATCACAGCCTGGCAGGTCGCCACACTGCCGGCCTTATCACACTCCTCTGCATCCTGGTGGACAAGACAATTGGAAATGTTTATGGATGAACTGGCTTTTGTGAGATGTAATTTTCGTGGGAAGAGAAGGACTCCCTCAGGGTCATAATCCAGACACATCCTTCAACTGTTGCCAGTCATTCTTTGAGGTTCTTCTGTTGTTGGTGTCATTGTAAGAATACTGGCGGAGGGTCTTTAGAAACCTTCCCACCAACAATAACCATACACTTTGCCAGAAGCAGAAGCTAGATGAATCATGGGGGGAAATTATGTCAAAAGTTAGGGCCTATGAATGCAAAATAGTTGTGAACTACACTAAACAAAATGCTAACCACAGTGCTGGCTTCTGTCATGGCAACACGTCACTGTCATAGTAGTTTAGCCCACTAGTGAGTAAAACATCTACTCTTCAAGCACTGAGGTTTAAAGGCACCAACTGATAATTTACCAAATCATTTATTATAGTTAATATTTTATGATTTCTGTGAAGTGCAGATGACACAGTATAGAGGAAATTCCTGTTTATATATATTTTGAATTTCAACACACAGAATGCACACATGCATTCACATATATACACAATAAAAAAAAGAAAGAAAAAAAAAAAAAAATCAAACAAAACCCACTTAACCCTCCTAAACCCCTTGCTGTCACCAGATCCACACACTTACAGCACGGCACTGTAAATACAAATACGATTACATATCAGAGCGCTGCGTAGACACATACATCCCAACTTGTCAAGGGCCTCGTACATGCGTCGTAGGATTGTCAAAGAAAGTTAAGAAAGACTTTCACACTTTATAAAACTTCTCTTCAGATTCACGTCCTGTATATCGGATTTTTTTGAGTTTAAGATTAGAGATCACGTCTCTGACCCAATGTCCAACAGAAGGTGGGGCAGGTTCCTTCCATCTAATAAGAATAAGGCAGCGTGCCAAGTATAGAGGAAATTCTACATAATATAGCATTCGTACTTAATGTCTTGGCCTGTTCTGTATGAAGCAATGCTCTTTCCCTTGAGGTGAATACACTTTAAGATCTTTAAGAGAGCAGTTATTTTCCAGTGACAGCATCTTGTCTCCTTTTCATATCATCCAAACACCCGAGGTGCAACAACACACCTGTATCCACTGCTCCCTGTTGATCTCCACTCCGTTGGCCCTCAGTGAAGTAATGGCTCTGTCAATGATTTTATCCACCATCTGAGTGTTGCCATTGGCCTCCTCCAACTTGGCGGCAGTGATCCAAATGTGGCGATCAGTAGGGATGTTCTCGCGGGCTTTATTCAGGACACGACGAGCGTTCTCATAAGTCTCTAACCGAGCCAGTGCAAGCCACAGCTAGAGGGGAAACAATGCATATACACATGTGGAACAAAGTCTATACAGCAGGGGTACCCAATCCTGGTCCTTGTGAGCTACTATCCTGCATGTTTTAGATGTTTCCATTTTCCAGCACACCTGATGGTCGTTATCAGGC
>JAQQZY010000027.1:16770650-16785872 GCA_030068375.1 Ostorhinchus rueppellii | reverse complement strand
CTAAATACTTCCTCAAAGTGGTGCCAGGTCGTTTCCTAGCAACCCCCCCCCCCCCCCCAGTGAAAGCCGTTTGACGCCAAAACACGTCAATGGCAGTGAATGAGTTAATTTGTAAATCCATCCAGCGGGCCGGGTTGGAACCTTTGGCGGACTGATTTTGTCATATGTTTGACAGCCTTGACCTAGACATTTGGTTTGTGTCATCCCCGAATATCAGACTCTAGGAAGCAGTACATGTATAGAAAACAAAAAAAAAATGTATAGAGACTAATTTCACATTCAGATCAATCCATTGTCTTTCTCAGTCTGTCTTTTAATCTGGTCTCAAAGATGTCAAAGGAACAAGAAGAAGAAATTACAGAGTTAGTCATGGGAGATGAAATGAAGCTTTTCTCAGAGAATGTTCTGACATTGTTCAGTGTAAAGGTTCTTTTTATATTAAAAAGTAATGAATGCAACATTTAGTATGCCTTGTTCCACTTTTAGTTCTCTCTGTACTTCAGAGATTTCAGGAAGAAATCAAGTTAAGCCTAGAAATAAGAGAAGAAGTCACATACAGTGCAGCCTGACATTTGTTTGCAGATGGGTGCTTCGATGAAACTGGTCCCTAAAAACAGGACAGAGGGGCTAAAAATTCAAATCAAATCTAGACTAATAAGCAAGTTTAGAAGCACTTTGGGTCTATTTTAAAAATAAATATTTACTAAGACAAAAGGGAAACTATTTTTCAGATAAAACACATTTTTCTATTATTTTTATACAAGAATCTGCATAAAACACGATAAAAAAAAAGACGTGAAAATGATACGCTACTATTTTTTTTTTTTTTACATTTGTTACATTTTGGGAATTGAACGAATTATGCAAGGCAGAGTGTTTCACAAAAATGACCACTGTTGAAAAATCACTTGGGATTTATTTGTCTTGAAATAGGCAGGTTCTGCATGTAACACCAGTGGACACGATCGGTTATTCATGAAACCTGGAATAAGACTGCAGATTCATGAAAAACCTGCATGTCTGGATTAGAAAAAACATTAGCGTCATCAAATTTAACACAGTATCTTTATTTATAGCGGTATATAAGACCATTTCAAGCCATGTTTTCCAGATCAAATGCACTGACACCTAGGTACTTTTTCACGTCCCAATTTTGGTCCTATTTTTGGCCTCAATATTTGATTAAAAATTCATTAATTTTGGGATGGCTCAGAGCAAGAGTATAATTTTTGTTGCATTTACTCTATCTGAGGTCATCATTAGGTACAACCTGGGGGAAAATATGTCTACATTTCTCTTTTATTATTTGTCCAAAAACCAGGTACCAAAATGAACCCAGTTTCATAGAAGCACCCAGATGTAAAGTTCTTATCTTGCATGTATTCTTAAACTCTTACTGATATTTAAGCTTTTGTTCTTCGATCCGGCAGACTAATGAGGGATTTTGAAGCATTTCAGTCTTTATTAGGACTTATTTTGCTCCACTTATAATTAACACATTTTTCTTTTATACTTAAACAATTGTTAGTATGATTTGATTAAATTAGATATTTTAAAAAGTGTATTTCATTGGGTAAGTCATTTGAGAAGTTAAATTATGTTCAAAAATCAATTTAGTAGCATTTTGTGTGACTTCCCATTGCACAGAACCTGTCTTTAAGTCATTCATTCAGATAATATGAGATTTATTGCGTTAATTTTCTGATGTTTTATACGTGGTTTCATTCAACACATGTAAGATGTTTTTACCTGTTTGATCTGTTTTTTTTTTAATGGGGTCAGAGGTCATAACTTTAACCTTTAGCGCCCATGTAGTTCAGTTTTGTGTGTCTTTTAAAGCTGTGCAACTTTCCTGTATTTTCTTGTACATAAAGAAAAGAAAATGAGAGATAAATATGTGCATCTCTCTTGGTCCAAATCCAACGACTAAATAAAGACAGATGAACCCAGTGCTGTTTATGTAAAAGTATCTACTGTCTTGAGACGTGGACTCTAATCACATCTTGGCTGAATCTCACAGAATCTGATTAGCGATTACCCATTAGAGCTGCAAATAATTCCTAACAGCATTCACAGGTTGTTTGAGGTTATAGATAGTTATTATGAACTGAGGGGAACATGCACGCTGAAAATAACAAGTGAAAAAAGTAGATGTAAAAGGATTTGACAAGGAATTGAGCATGTGTGATTTATAGATATAGTACTATACATTTAAACAAACAATACATTAAAGGTGGTGAACAAATATAAAAGTAATATATGATCACACTATATGTTTTTTGTAGAAATTCTGTTAATTTTTCATGGATAACCAGCTAAATATCTGTGAAAGATTGTTTTTGTTTCAGAGTTGCATTAACCTAAAGTGCTAATTTGTACAAAATGTAAGTGTAATAAGTTCTAACTTCAGCCTACTCCTTTTTAGTCACTATTGTGTTGTTTTCCTTGTAATTTAGTGCCTCATTGTTGATTACTGTGTGCATTCACCCATACAGACCCAAACCTCCACCGGAGACCAAAAGCATCTACCAGTCGAAACTGTTCAAAACCTGTTGATGCACTTTTCTATCAATAAATAGAAATACTTCATGTAGAATACAGTTTGTCGTCTTTTCATGGACTCCAGATATGCATAATATTGCATAACATTATTAAAATTGCACTTATTTTTCATTGGTTGTACATGGATCGAAACAGTCAAAGTGTTTAAAAACTTCTGAAACTCTAATCCTATGTAAATAATTGGTGTAAAATGCAGTTTATCATCTTTTTAGGGTCATCAGATATGACCCATTTGGACGTTCAGAGGCTCTGTAGTTACCGTGGAAACTCCATCAACTTCTACAATATTGATTGACCAGTAAAGCCCATGGAGTTGGATCAATGACAGTGGATGGAGGCACTGGGTTTATGTTCAGTTAATGATATCTTTGCTGAAAAAGTCCATTTTTCTTCAGTTTTCTCTGTTTCTGATATAATCACCCTCAACTTTCCTTTGAGTTTTTATGAACATCTACATGATTAATGAATTAAATATAAGAAAATATCTGATTTACAATGAAAAAAGGTAAAATAAGGAGGATAGTATAACAATCAGTGGTGAAAAATCAGTAAAGAAAGGTTATAATTTGGAAACTGACACAAAGGTAGGACTGGGTCTTTATGGGTTAATTCTGGAAACATTTGAGTGGAGACTGAAGTAAAGTAAACTAAACGAACTGAACTGGACACCTATTGATCAGGCATTTAACCCTTCTATTCATTTGGAAAAGTATGATAAACCAATATATGCATCGTGGTGATAGATTTTCTACAACCTGAACATATACACAGTAAAAAAAGAAGTGTCTATATTTCAGAGTCAAGCTAGTTTAACCTAGATAGAGTAATTACGGCTCTATAGAGAGTAAACCGCCTCTAACAGTAGAGTTAAGAGTGATGGAAAGTTCTGCACAGATGCAGTGTAAAATTGACGCATTGCATTGTGGGTACTGGACATTTGACTGATTGTGTTCTATTTTATGTGCAGGACTTCAAGGGAGGAGGGTTGTGTTAATGTTAATTTAGGTTAAAGTGTCTGTTTTACAATGTTTATTGGCCTTTTTATTTTTATTTTTTATTAATGTAACACCATTAGTCAAATGTGTAGGTAGAACTTGGGCTGCTCGATTATGGAAAAAAATCAATATCATGATTATTTTGGTCAATATTGAAATCACGAGTATTCAAACGATTAATTTTGAGTTTCACACTGCATTTATTCAGCATTTTTCTCTCTCTCAAAAACACTTTGTTATGGATTCTCTATGCAAAACATTCCATCTGAAAATAAATTTTGGCTACAAGTATGTACTTTACAGCTGTTTTGCAATGGAATGGAATGTATTGCACATGCACATCTCTCGGAAATTGTGTAAAGAAAAATGGAAAATAAATAGTTTCAGCTCAAATATATGAGTTTTGTGATCGTTTGACAAGAAAATCGAAATTGTGATCAAAATTCGATTAATTGCACAGCCGTAGGTAGAACAAAGCCTTACCTGATTGTTGCTGTGGAGCAAGTGGGGAGCATTTCCTATTGTGAATGAAACCCCTGGAGTACAGTGAGAAAGTGGAATTTCTGGCACTGCGGCTGACTAGACATGCCCACAGACCACTGGAGTGTCCTACATGATGTAAGTGCAGAGGATGTCCTGTGGCGGTGACAGAGCTGTCCTCTGACCTGGCATTGACGACTTGTCTGCCTCACTGGTGTTGTGTCACAGCAAACCCTTGGTCCTGGGAGGAAAGAAGGGAAGAACAGACTGAGAGAGGGAAGAAAAAAATCAAATATTCATGATGCAGGATTTAAATAATCAAGGACTTATCTGGGAAGACACAATTCCAAAATCACGCACTGCCTTGGTGAATATGCACTCAGCATAATTGGAGATCACAGTACAGCTACTGCCATCACCGAAACAGCCATCTGTTTGTAGCTGTATAACAGTCAGTAGACAAACCGTGTAATCTGGAGTGAATGCAGTATGTTAAGCTCATAGAGGATTATCAATCATTTATTTTGTTGTGCTTTTGGGATCCTGTTGCTCACTTTATAGACAATGTATGAAAGCCACTCAGACAAAGACAATACAAAGTGAGTACTTATCAGTGTTTGTGCTTCTCCCTCTGCTTGTCTCTTTCTGTCTTCCTCTGTTTTTTTTTTTTCTGTTTTGTTTTCCCACTGTCTGTCCTTACAGCGGCGTCCAGCTTCAGTTTTTGCCGTGCCTCCCTGGAGCACACGGTGTCTGCTGAGGAGCTGAGTTACCAGCTGCCGCGTCGCGCCGGAGGCAGCAACCTGACCTGGCACGATGGCCGAGGCCAGAAGACGGCACATACACGAACGGTCAAATTGCTGCAGCAGCCGGGCACAGAAGGCATCCAGGTAGAAGGAAACACACTCAAACACCAGAGGCAGTGTGGACGAGAATTTAACCTCATGAGTTTAACAGCCTTTCTGAGACGTTGTACTTCCATTATTTCCCACGAAGATAAGACTTTGGAGGAAGGGCTTAAATTATGAAGTCATATAGCCGCACCTAAAAAGAAATGAAGGAATAAAACTATCACTTTTTATGCATATTGGGACATTAAAATATAGCAAAACATAACACTAGAATAATATATTTTATGATAATACTTTACAGTAGTAAGTAGGTAGTTTTAATTAAGTAGTCTGAACATTAGTTCTGCAAAGTTTATTTGAAAAACATTATTTCCCTTGAGAGTTTAGTATTATTTGATATGTATGGTTGTTAAATATATATATATGGTTTCTTCTTTTGCTATATGAGAGGACAGTACTCTTTAGGGAAAGTGTGCGAACACTGTGACGAATCAGCATCACTGCTGCGTCTCCAGGACTCAAATCTCACCGGTACCAGAAAGTGTAATTGTTTTATCTTGGATATAATGTTGACTAGTCTCACCCGAGCCTGTGTTATATACCACCAGTAGAAAGTGATTATGTAACATATGAGAAGAGCAAACACTGTTACTCAATGCTTGTGATATAATCAGACAAGGAAGAACATACAGCACAGGAAAGTGCAATTTAATGGAAATACACCAAGATGTGGTCTGTATTCATAGGAGTTTGATGTATTTCTCCAGCGCTCTGTGAGTTATATGATCCATTTCCATTTGAACATTTTAAAATTGCTGGTTTCTTATATTGTTGTTTACTTTTTCTGAACAACATTCAAATACAGAGAAATCTGCAGGTTTATTGAATGTAACATTTCATTTCATTTGGTTACTGTGTAATGGTATCATTGCTAGAGTTAATGTTTTTTAAGAATTACTCCCACTTAGGGCTGGGCGATTAAAAAAAATAAGGATATATATCATAAAATAAATTTCCTCCACAGAAATATGACACATGCTTGATATAATTTCAATAGAATTTATTCATCCATGTTTTGACAAATGTAAGAACAGCCAATCATAATTAAGTAGCACCACACCGAACCAATCACATCAGAGCCACATCAAGTTCAGTTGACGCACACAGCACAGGTGTAAAGGCCAACCGCAGCACACGCTAATGTTTGGGCTGCAGCCGGAGGTAATGAGTGTTCCGTCGGGAGAAAATTTGACCAAGAACTCAGGTGACTGGGTTACTGAAAAGTAGGGAGAGAGAAGCCGGGGGTCAGACGTTCAAAGCATGTTAAGTTTCATTTTTGGTTTCACGCCAGTTATGGCAGTTATGGAACACACCCCTGTGTCTATACCCCTGGCATCGTTTGGTGAAGATGGTCTGTTTTGTTGGTGTTCTCTCTTAAAACTTGAAAGCATTTTTCTGCTGCTCAGACTTTTAGTTTAGTTTTAAATGCATGTACCTGTTTTATTTATCTGAAACAGTTGTATAATGTTCTTAAGCACATCTGTCATGTTCAACCTCAGACAGAAAATGAATCATATTTAAATCAAAAGTAACTTTTCTGATGTCTTCACAACGAACTTATGAGTAACAGGAAATTTAAGCTTGACAAAAATAGTGATTTGATTTATATCGCGATACATATCGATGTCATCTGATATGAAAAAAAATGTCGATATGATTTTTTTCCATATTGTTCTACCTTACTTGCACTGAATTATATAATATGAATGTAGTGTATAATCACTGATGCACTATAAATAATGAAAATAAATTGCTAATACATCTTCAGTATGTTATGTCACAATGTCATCTACTACCACATGATGTGGACAAAAGTATTGGGACATGTTGCATTCAGGCGTTTCATTGCAAACAGGGGCACTAATAATTTACAATATATATTATTACCATAAACATTTTCATTTCATGTTTAGGGCTATTTATCAGTTGTGTTTACACAATGAGTCAGATTTAAATTTTACTTAATTTCACTAAATGTTGATTTCTATTTTTAAGCACTATCATTGCTAAATGTTTCACCTCTAAATGTCTGAATCATTTGTCACATTCTCATCACAAATAATGATTTTCAACCAGGTATAACTGTTTTGCATCTTCAGCTCTGACTGTGGAAGGAAAATCTGCCTTTACAATAAAAAAAATTAAAAAATTTTTCCATGACAATGATTGACACGTGATGTTAGCAGTTTTATGGTGATAACATATTAGAAACTGTAGGTATGTTGCATCCCAATATTTTTATTGGTAAAATGTTTGTCTTCCTATGTTATTTTTGTTACTATTACATAATTGTTTTTCTTGACAGAGCCATAGCAGCAGAAATTACATAGTGTACATTTAACTCAGTGGTATAAATACAGTGTAGGACAGTGTGCTGGAATGGTACAGTACATGTTTGCTCACTGGCTCAGTGTCTGAGCAATAAAATATAAGCACAACAGTCAGAAAATGATTTAATTCCACACATAGGTCTGGTGCAAAATGGACTCCCATCTGTGCACCACCAAAGAGAGGCAAAACAAAGAAGCAAAATGTCTATTTTAAGGCATTCTGCCCATGTTTGACCTAAAACAGCATATGACACAACAGCATCCTTCCTGGCTACTGATTCTCACATGAAAGAGTGCAGAGAGCCCAGCGGAGGTCATTTGTACAGTTTCCCTCCTGGCCTTGGGAAAATGTGTGACTGTGAGGCTTTAAGATGTACATATGCAGTGCAAGCTTGCTCAATAATTCATAAAAGAGTGCCCCCCTCAGCTATAACAGCTATAAAAGACTTAATAAAAAGACGAGTGGGAAGCTGTTTCCATGTGATTACACAGAGACTGGATAATTAAACCTCCTCTATACCATCAGAAGTAGGGCTTATCATTTCCTTGTGGCAACAAGCCTCCATGCATTATTCAACAAATGGGAAGTCCAGCTGTTTGGATGTGTGTGTGCTTGCATTCACAAAATTTATTTATCAGTTTCCATTTGTGCACTTCTAATATCTGTGGATATGGTTGTGCGTGTGTGTGTGTGTGTGCGTGCGTGTGTGTGTGTGTGTACAGATATTTGCCTGCCCAGTTCTCTCAGGAGTGATGATTAGATTATTCTTCATTACTCTGGTTGTGCACACATCAGCTCTAATGAGGGAGCCAGTTAAGTAAAACATAACTCAGATTGGGTATATGTAAGGTGGGACTTGGGGAGCCTTCCTTATCTGTTTAAATAAGCTAATATAACACATTATGCTCTACTATGTAAACTATGCACACACACTCCCCCAGCCCTGACACACAAACATGCACCGTACACTAGATATCGTAATGAAAAATGAGCCAGTCAGAGGAAACAAAAGAGCAGAATAAGTAATAGAAAAAAGGGCAAAATATACAAATCCCATATATTATTTTTCATGCACAAAAGCTGTCAGCATTAAATGATTTCATCACTGAATCCAGGGACAGAACTCTAAATAAAAGAAAAACCTGTATGTTTCCAGACAACAGTTCTAGGTTCTGCTGCATTTCTCATGATATTCAGACTTTAATGAGGAGACAAATATCAACAGTGATGCAACAGTGTTTTTTTTTTTCCTCAAAAGACAAAACTCTAAAAACAAAATACTGTAGAAACACGCTGAAGTCATATGTGATTAAAATCAGGGCCTTTTTTTTTTCTAGCTGATGGAAGACATTCAATAACAGCTTACTGATTTGTTGAGATGGAGGTTTGTTTGGTTTCGTGGACAGAGGTGACCTGTACGCAGACCAGTCCACTAATAAGGTGATTTTTTTTTCCAAATAATGAGCTATTGTGTTGCTCGCACACCTTCTGTGCCATCCTTGAATTGGCTGTTGTTTGGATGCCAGATGGGGCGAGGGAAGGATCTGGGGGTGGCTCATTTTGCTGTCTGACACACAGCTTGTGCGTGAACCTTTAGATGAGAATGGGGAATAGGTGAAATAACAGAGAAGTAATTTAGAAACAGCAACAGCAGCCGCTATGTCATCTTTTTTTTTTTTTTTTTTCCATATCAGGACTAAGTCTGCTACACAAAGTACAGGCCTTTTTCTCTAATTTGCCATGCTGGATAGGTAAGTGAAGAAAACCAGGCTGTAATTATTTTTCCTCCCTCATTATTGGAGACAGTGGATGACCTCCTCAACTTAAAACCATAAAAAGCAGTGAGAGAGAAAACAAAGTGTGGAAACATTGACCTCTATTCTTACACTGTGTAAAATGAGGTAGGTAAAAGCTCAACATTACTTTAGGACTGACACATTAGTTACTGTCTGTTTGAGCGATGCCAGAGTGTGTTGAACAACACTGAAACTGTTGTTAGACGCCAGTAAATGGAGCATCATTAACCCATAAAGACCCAAAAAGCCACTGGTGACACAAACTACCTACTGATCTAAACTGTTTCACACCTGTTGATCCACTAAGCCTATCAATACATGTAAATAATTGGAGTAAAATACAGTTTGTCATCTTTTCATGGTCATCAGATATGACCATATTTGGACATTCAAAGGCTGCTTAGTGAACGTGGAAATACCGTCATCTTTTACAGCATTGATTCACCAGTAAAACCCATGCACAGTAAAAAAAAAAATGCAGTGTCAATATTTAAGAGTCAAGCTAGTTTAACCCAGATAGAGTATTTTTAACTCTATGCAGAGAAAACCAGCTCTAACAGTAGAGTTAAAAGTCAGTGTAAAGTTCTGCACAACAACATTTACAACATTTATTGGCCTTTTTACATTTATTTTTATTAATGTGGCACCATCACTGTGAAGTTTTCACTGTATTACATGTGGGAGGGCTTTGCTCTTTCAAAGTAAAAGCATGTTGTAGGGTGAATGAATCTCATATAGTGAACCTACACCCTCCATGACCCCCACAATTCTACACTGTTTGAATACAAAGATACTCTAAAACACTGACCGTGCTAATATTTGACACTATACACTAGTGTTGTGAAATTTCAACACTGACCTGTGTTGATTAGTGTTAAAATTTTACAATAGAGTCAGTTGGCCCAACTCTGTCATAGTGTTAAGCACTTAACACTTTCAAAAGTGTACTTTTGACACTGTGTGGTGTGGACCAATATAAACACTTTAAAAGTGTTGAATTGGTGTGTGGAGTTGGATCAGTGACAGTGGATGGACGCACTGGGTTTATGTTCAGTTAATGATAGATTTTGTTGAAAAACTCAATTTCTCCATTTGGATATAATGACTCTCAACTTTACTCTGAGCTTTTATGAACATCAACATGTTCAGTGAATTAAATATAGGAAATACATAATTATCACAAAAAAGCCCAAAATACATAATAATAATAATAATATATCATATTATAATAAATGGTGATAAATCACTTAAGAAAAGATAAATTAAAGAGAAAAATTCATTTGGGAACTGACACAAAAGTAGCGCCGGGTTAATATGTGATAATGTAGAGGAGAGTAAAATCTGCCCACCACTTAGCTCCCATGAAAGGACTTATTTAAAAATCCACACTATGAAACACATTGTGTCGTATACTTTCATTGCATTCACACATACAACTAGCACTGCTTTAATTAAATTTTAATGTCGGCACAAATCCTGAGCCAACTCCTACAGGGTTTTACCTGCGTTTTCAAAGGTTCAGCTACCGTCGAGGTTCTGCATTTTCCCTCAACTCATAGAAGAGTACAGTGCAAGAGAGATGACAAGCATTTTATGTTTCTCCAATTTAGAAATCTGTCTTTTCATATCATTTTGGGCCATGTTTTACCATATATGTATGCAAAATTTTAAAAAGCTAGAGCAGTCATCCACCACGCCCCATCCCATCCTCCACTTTCTCTAAAATATGGACAAACGCCTCAAAGTCATGTAATTTCATCGAATGTAAACATTTTTTTCATGTTTTCTCACAATCTGTTTTATTTTTAAGGACTAAGTAGGATTACTTTTGTTTTGTTGCATATTCAAAATAAACTAAAGTGAACTGAACTGATTGATAACTGAGGTAAATAATTTAATTCCAGTATCATTATCTAATTTTAAGTCCAGCCACTTCAGGTAGACACAAAGTTTGTGGTGGTGCATACTCTTTGGACATGAATAATCTACTTAAAACATCTCACACATTTCTGCCGAGTAACCTCTTGTGGTTGTTTAATTAAATAAATAATAAAACAAATGCAGACATTAGGCTGACTCTTCAGAAAACCTAAGGCTGGTTTTTGCTGGTTTCGGAAAGGCTGTGATCTAACGCTAGTCTTGCATAACCAGTCCTATTTCTACACTTTTTAGCAATGTTAACTGTAACATCCACTCTCTGGTCTGGCTGGTTTTCTTTAAAATAATCACACATTTCTCGGGTGGTGCTAAGCACTGAATGCAGCACCAACATCTTTCCAAAAATACTGTCAGGGGATATTGTAATATTGAAATAAATGTGAAAGATGTTTATCTTTGTCATAATTGCCTGTTTTCCACCTACCTAATGCACCTACTCACAGGTTCATAAGACTCCTATCATATGTTCCATGATTCATAGTAATGGAAAATGGAAGAAAATAAGAAGTTGTGTGCTTTTTTTTTGTTTGTTTTTTGCCTGATTCTGGTTTTATTGTGAAGCACTTTGTGAATTCTTTCTGCTATAAGTGCTATAATAATATAATAATACCCTTTATTGCAGACACATCTATATAACACAAGCCTACAACGTGCAGGATAAATAGAATAAAAAGATACAGAATTTGTGCACATTATAACATATACAGACTATTGCACCAATGCCGTCTCTGTTTAGTAGTTAATTGATAGCAGCTTTTCAGGGGGCTGACTAGGGCTTCTGTTATGTGGTTCTCTGATTTATTCAGGCAACTCATAAAACTAAACATCAACAGTCTTAAAGGAGTGACATTTTGCTGAGTAATGACACCAGAAAGGTTGTTTTGAGGCCCTTTAAATGCCCATTCAACCAACAACTGAAAATGTTAGGTAACCGGCTCAAAGTTTGGACATATTTTCAGTATGGACTACAACTGCTGCTGCTGATAAACAATGATGTCATAGAAACGTTCATCAGAAGTCTTGACCTTATATGTGCAAATGTTGTGACATAACTAGTTACAGACGTAACAAATTAAGCAGGAATTAAAACAGGTTGTAGAAATCCACTCAATTTTTGCCAGAATGAATATAAAGATAGCTTTGCAGCACCTGGAGGTTTCCAATTCAAACTGTATGAACTATTAGAGTCCAAATACACAAATAAATGAACCGGAGACTACCTCACTAGTTGGCACTGTTGTGGTAACAAACAATTGACTGGCTCTACGCCACTTAGGGATATGAAGCAATGACCCCATTGCATCATTGTAGGCTATCCTGAGCCTCTGCATACTCGTTTTTTTTTTTTTTTTTACCTCCGCCAAGGAGGTTATGTTTTCATCGCCATTGGTTTGTCTGTCTGTCTGTTTGTCTGTTAGCAAGATAACTCAAAAAGTTGTGGACGAATTTTCATTAAATTTTCACAGCTTGTCAGAAATGGGGTATCCTACAGAGGATTAGATTTTGGTGGTGATCCGTACATTCAACGCCATCTAGTGGATGAAAGTACAAACACTACCTTGGTGGAGGTCTGCACTCTGACTGCCTTTCTACGTATTATTATTATTATTATTATTATTATTATTATTATTATTATTATTATTATTATTATTATCATCATTATTATTATTATAAGACGAGGCAGGTGTGATTTCAATGTGTAGTTACAGCACAGATGTTGTTATTGTATGTAGCAAAGGGGGCGTTCACAATGATAGTGTGCAAAAACTGAAGAACTTGAACAATAGTAGGTTTAAGGGCATATTTTATGGGTGTGACTTGTCTAACTTGTGCTAACTTCACCATCTAGTCAGCTGATCAGAAAACAACGTCTATACAGCAGAGAACACTGGAAATGCATGCTCTGATGTGGTAATACTGTGGTGGAAGACAAAAGACATGGTGGAGAGACACTGGAACAAAGAGGAGAGCTGCTCGGCAGTGAAGCAGAAATGTTTTAGCCTGTATTGTCCTCATCCCGCCACTCAGTGATGTGCTGTTGGGTCCGAGACACATGTTTGACTCATACTAAAAAGAGAGCTTTGTGAAAATCCCATCTGGCTCTTTGCTCTCCCACTGAGAGTCTGCTGACATTCACACGAGTGCAAGATATTTACACATTCCGAGGACAACGAAAGGCAGAGTTGTAGGAAGCTAACATAGGCTCGCAAATTGCACACTGGTTTACACAGGACAGTGAAATAAACACTCACAGATGCCCACACATCACCATGACACACACTCTAACACACATATGGATGAGGCTAGACTGAGCAGTGGGAGACATGAGGGTGCTAAATGATGCAACAGAAACTGCCAGGGACATGGATTCAGTTTTAGTGGCAGAAGAAGGATGAAGATAGTGATTAAATGAGAAGTGAGGGAGAAAGGTGTGAAGGAGATATGAAAGATCATGTGTCAGAATCTGTCAGGGATTTGAGAGACAGATTGAAGATATTCGTCTATAATGACAGCAGAGAAAGAGCTGTATAGGTACAGTCGATGGCGAGATAGAAAAAGACTCTCATACTGCGAAGATAGAGGAGGACCTGTTAGTAGCCTGTGGAGAGAATAAGTGACAGAAGAAAAGATACAGAGCAGAAAGGGTCACAGCAGGTGGGAGGTACACGATATGCATAGGATAAAACACAGTCACTCATTCTAGTGGCTACACACGTGTGCACGCTTGGATTTTTACTGCTAATTGGCATACGTAGCATCATTGATCAATTTCAGGAAGGTTCGAATGTGCAAAGACTGAGGCAGGCATCGGAACAGAGGCATTATCGGTCACAAAGATTGAATTTTAAGAATTCCCCACGCTCCCCTGACTTTGGGCTAATCCCCGATTCAGCTACACCGAGAGACGGCGCACTCGCACACATACTCTTCCACACAAACACAGGCTTTTATTTGGACAAAAAGTAGCTTAGAGCACAAAAAGTCAGGGCAGGAGAAAAGGAGATCGAAGAGAAAAGGCAAGGCGGGGTGGGAGGAGGGGTATGAGGCAGGCAGAGGATAAAATTTATGAGGAGCAAGTACAGGGGGGGATGAGAGACATGATAGAACAAAGTAAGCAGGGAAGGACAAATAAGCTGTTCAGGGATACAAACAGAATGATCAATAGAGTAGTGCAGAGAAGAAAGTCAGAGTATGAGCGGCGGGGGAAAAAATGAGGATATGAAGAAGCCAGAAGAACAAGGCAGAAACTGAAAATCATTTGATCAGAGTGTAAGATCTAACTGTCTATAACAAATAATCACAGAGACTTTGCACCTTATAATGTCTTCATGTGGATGTGTAAAAGTTGTGCAGCTTCCAATAGCAGCCCATGGATCGCATTGTGGTTCCCTCTGCTTTTTTTCTTTTAGAAATGTGTGTCTTTATCGTTGTGTTTTGGAGCATAACTAGCAAAAAGCAAACCACCTGAAAGATAGAAGTTCTAAACATTTCTGCGTAATATATGAAAATGACTACATGTGCTTTATGTATCATTCAGTTATATCGTTATAAATGTTTCCAATAGGGTTCCAACTCAGAAAAATCCATAACTTTCCTCAGTTTTAATGATAATCTTAATGGGGATGTTGGTAAAACAGGAAAAATATGCAACACAGCAGCACTTTGACTGCTATAACAATTAAAAAAAAATCATTTTCACCTCATTAGAGAGCTAATACCTTGATTTCTATACTGATGTAGCTTAATATGATGCACAACCACTTGCTTATATATAATGCCTACATAAACATAGTGATAGTAGTAGAGAAAATCAGTTAAACCGATCAGATAGTAGGCTAACTGTCAACTGGTGTTTGCTGTCCAGTTATTTGCATTTAACCCAAGAACACTTTCACCATAAAAAGTAACGCCATCACTATCGCCGGGTGGTTTTTACCCGATATAATATACCCAACAAAAAGTATTTATCATAAAAATAGATCAAAATATGTCAACACATGACAAATTAGAGTGGTTTTCTTTTATTTTCAACTGTGGCATGTCTAACAAAATGAAGAAAAAAAAATGTCAGGGGAGGATGTGAAAAAAAATACTCCAAAATTACTGAAACAATAGGAATTCGGGAACAAAAAATTCCTTTAAAAAATAAAATAAATAAATAAATCATTCATTCATTCATTCATTCATTCATTCATTCATTCATTCATTCAT
>JAQQZY010000027.1:16749167-16759567 GCA_030068375.1 Ostorhinchus rueppellii | reverse complement strand
ATGTTGATGGATATTACAACAAGTGAAGAAGAAGAGTTTTAAAAGAAACATGATGTGGTATGTGTGGACACACCAGGAAACCGGATCATTTTTCAAGTTAGTATGGGATGGATGGATAATACATAATAATGATGAATATATCTGTAAATTAACATGATATTTATGTTTATTGTCATATTTATGGAATGACTTCTTGTGTCATCTTGCAATAATAAATAAACAAATCATCATATAATGGAAAACCTGACATTACGCACTTCTGTTTTTCGACATCGAATAAATATCAATAAAGTTTTGTACAAATGTCCAATGGAGAAGCCAGTACTGTTACACACACATCCAGCTGTGACACCAAACAGAACATCAGCACTCATGCTTCTGTAAAATCCCGTATATATTCAGTGATACATAACATTATTTTAAGACTCAGACATCAATCAAACATGTTTCAGACATGCCTGAGTTCCAATAATAGCTGGAGCTTATTTTGATGGACATTTTGAATTATGTTTGTTATTGATGTGAAATACTCGGAAAGCGTGACCACGGGTTTGATTGTGGAGAGCTCTCTGTGTATATGTGTTTCTCTCAATAAAAACATGCAATCTGTGGGTTTTTGCCATTTTCATTATGGACCAAATGGTGTGCTGAAATATAAAGAAACACATGAAACACTAGAAAGCCTAACCCAAAACAAAGGAAAATTACACACAGGTGCAAAAATGTATGGGCGTGTTTGCACCAGCAGATCATTAGCACAAAAAAAAAACAAAAAAAAAAACCATAGAGCAGATGTGAGCTGTGCAGCTCCCTGCACAATTAGGAGATGAAGTCCATTCTTTTTTAATTCAGTTCAGTTCAGTTCAGTTCAGTACAGCAACGTGTTTGAAAGCCTTTCTGGATCCTTACATGCTTAATTTGATACTATGCAGCAGTAGAATTCATCACAAAATCCTGAGTGTGATTCTGGTTCTTAGTGTTTAGTGTAGCATATTTATAATGATGCATAATAATAATCTGTGAATAAAATAATGCTTATTATCAAGAATTAGTAGTTTTACAAAACACAGGATCTGTTATGTTCCAAATCATTTAAGGGAGTGATATTTTGCTTTTTAAATGGAATTATGCATTTTAAAACCTTTCCCTGTGGTCTACATAAACTATAAATGTTCTGCTTGGGCCTGAATTCTTCCTTAATTCAACTCCACAGGTCCATCTTCAACACTATTTCTGGGTAATGACACCAGAAAGGTCATTTTGAGCGCTGGCCCTTTAAATGCACATGCGCTACTTCATGCCCCGCCCCCTCCAGGTTGTTTACTATGCAGCTCTGTCCCATTCAGCCACTTGTGTTCATTAATACAACCAACAACTGAACATTTTAGGTAATTAGCTCAAAGTTCAGACATATTTTCAGTTTTTCAGTTCGACAACCGCTGCTGCTGATAAACAATTATACCGTACTCTGAGAAATATTCAAAGTGTAGACCTTATATGTACAAATGTTGTGATGCAACTAGTTATAGACGTAACAAATTAACCAGGATTTAAAACAGGTTGTACAAATCCACTCGATTTTTGCCAAAATAAATATAAAAATAGCTTTTTTCGAGCACCTGGAGGGTTCAAATTCAAACTTCTGGAACTATTAGAGTCCAAATCCACAAATAAATGAACCAAAGACTAATAAAAGTGAGTTTAGATAAATATGACGCCTTTAAAGCAGATGTTTACATTTACATTTGTCTTTGCATGGTGAAAGTTACATACACAGTATTCATCAGGGTCACAAGGTCACAAAAAAAACAAAAAAAAAAACTCACCAGATATTTTGTTGTGACTGCAAGCTGCACAGACCAGATCTGACAACAGAGTAACAAAGACAGCCTCCAGATGCACTCCTGCAGTTTGGATTGCATTCCAGTTGCTTCATGGATTTATATATTGCGTTCCCTTTTTTTAAAAAAATATAATCTAGATAATACAACCTGACGGAGGTAGCGCTTTTTACAGCAGGTGTAAATGGCAGATAGAGGAAGATAAGAGGAGAACATATACTGACAGCAGAGCAAAAGTGAAGGGTTGCCAAAAAGTGAAGGTGCCTCCTGATTTAACCTTAACGCCGCTCCATACAAGCTGACTAATGTGTTATACAGTATGCAGAAGAAGCACAGACTGAATTGGACTGGTTATCCAAGGTTTAATCTAAAGGTTGTTCTTTTATTAGGAAGTCTTTGCCTTCCTCTCACTTCAATTGCATTTCAGACTGTTTTAAGAGTCATTATTGTCCTAGCCAAGGCTGAAATGCTTCCCATTTGCCCATAGACGTCGTTAATAAGCAATTTATTTTGAAGCCAAATTGAGAGAAGTGATCTCTATTGAAACAGCTTTTGTTTGTGTCTCTTTCCTCCCTTTGACAGCACTACTTTCCCTATCTGGAGGCAATTATTAGGAGCTGTATTAAGTCTGTCTGAAGGGAATTGATTTGAGCTCTATTCATGTGCTTTGTCTCAAATGCACACACACACACACAAATGCACACACACAGACCAAGGGCAGTGGTTTTTCTAGGACGCACCGGTCCTACTGTTGGCGAGCAGACATATAAAGCTGTAGGGGTAGATCGGGTGAGGAGGCTGGTGCAATGTGTGCGTGTGGAGGAATTACAGAAGATATACAGAAAAATGAGGAAAAAATATTGCTGTTGCATCTCCAAGGTATTTGTGTTGTCATAAAAACGCCAATATTTAAGAGACAGAAAGCACCTGGCCTCTGAGGAGAGGTAAATAATAAGCCTTTAAATCACAAGCCACAACCACACACACATCTATTAAAACATTATAAAAGCCTACTGTTTTCCGTGGTTTTATCAGTATAGGTAGCTATTGTCTGTGTTATCCCAGCCCATCTGGCTCTCAAGACCGGCTGACTGGCTCTGTCCTCATTTGGCTCGCTTAGTTCCCAGTGAGAGTTATATATCATTTCCCTAAGAGTTAGGATGGAGAAAATATAATTATTGCTGCTTTCTGATATAATGTTCAGTCGTCTGTCTGCTGCTTACAAAGCATCAATCACTCAACTTTAACAAAGAATTAAATAAAAAAGGTTTTGTCAGTGTTGTGTCCCTTTGGATATAGGAATGTGGAGCAAGCACAGACTGTTACCATAACTCAAATATGACCTCTACTTCACTACAACTCACACAGATTGAATTTAATGCTCTTACTATTTTAATTCCACGCTCAATACTTTCATCAAATGTATTTCTCAAGCTAAAATCCTATTTCGATGTATCTGGGTACATACTGCTATATGCACGCAGGAGTATTTAAAGGGAGAAAAGGAGGATTGGAACAGACAGAGCTGCAGTTTGATTTGAGAGAGTGCAGCGGTCAGCAGATGAGTCAACTGAGTCATACATCTGAAACATGCAAAGACTGTCAAGAGGAAGTCCAGCTCTGCCTGTATTGAATATATGTCGAATTAAATGCTCCTTACTAAACTATTCACATGAAAAATTAGCTGTGGTTGTAAAAACAAAAACAAAAAACAAAAAAAAGACCCTTTTATTGTTTCAACAAGTTATTGTTAGTTGAGTAAAGGGCTGCTCTCGAGTAGTGTGTGTGTGTGTGTGTGTCTGGGGGGGGGGGCTCAGTGGGGCTGTGAAGGCTTGGGACCTGGGTGTTTTTTTTCTTATGTAGCAGGTGGAACTAATGTTTAAGAGTTGGAGCACCCTGGACTCATTTAGGGTCGTACAGCAAACAAATCTACTGCCATGGTGATGTGTCACTAAAGTAGACAAAGAGTTTAGGTTTGGAGAATGGACAGGGATTGGACTGGAAAAGAAAAATGTGCAATGTTTCTGTTTTTGCACAGTTTGCACTTTAATGTTCTGAGATGTGCATGTAAACAGGCTCCCTGCAGCCAGTGATAATGTTAAAATCTTCATCTTTGTTACCAAAATGTGCTGGTTGTTCTAAAAAATGTAACTTTATTGTTATAATTGTAAGATAATTGCACATTTCCTATTTTTATTTGGAAAAATATTGTCTCAGGGAGCAGTCTGGTTGAGTTTATTTGTATTATTCAATCAAAAATCGAAGTTATTTTTAATTTGAACAACAAATTATTCAAGGGAAATCTAAAAGTATTGTTAAGATATTGATGTTTCTTTCAATAAAAGTTATAATTGCACCACTGTTACAATGTTGTTGGGGCTGAGGGGGGCTTAGAGATTTATCATCCTCCAAAGGGGGGCCTGAGAGAAAAACACTGAGAAAACACTGCTTTAGAGTTCCATCATTCATGTTATTAAAATTAGATATATAGTCACAGAAGCCAACACTCAGTCAGAGTCACTGTGGCCCAACTTAAGTAAATCCTACAATTACACATGTTTTTCTCATAAATCAGACTCCCAAGTCACAAATGAGTATTTTAAGCCAAAAGTGGTTTTCTTTTTATTTTTGCAGTCAAACCAGATCAGAACGTCTCCATATTTTAGAATTAAACAAAGACCTTTAAAACTGATGATGTTAGAAAATATTCTGTACGCAGTATCAGTATTTATGGATCTAAAAGCACTGGAACACATGCAGTATGTGTACGTTGTCTTTTATGTGTAGTGTCTTTTCATCCTGTTTTTTTTTTCTATCTTCTTGTGACCCCGTTCATATGACCTACTGTATCATTACACACAAATATGTTCTCCACATCACAGCCTGTCTGATGTTATATGGCTGTGTTATATTGTAGTCTCTTTCAAGCTTGAAAACCTTGTTTTCACTTGCGCTCTTCATATGGATATGCTTATTATAATAACAGCCTGGGCTAAATCACGAAGCAACAAACATGGTTTAATGATTCACCCTCATTATGTACATTTTTGAGTCTGTGCGTATCTGTTTATGATGTGCAAGTGAGGGAAATTGGAAGAAAAACACTGAATACGCTATTGTGTGTGCATGTATATATTGTATATGTAACTCATAAGGGATTATATACAGCACTTGGAAAAAAGAGACAGATCTACAGTGGGTGTTCTGAAGAATGAGTGGAATGATATGGGCAGGGACCTTCATGAGTAATGAGTCTAATTATGATTTGGGCGTTGCACAGAGCGGCTGCAGGTATGATGGATTCTCCTCTGTCTGCACCAATGAAGGACACAGCTCTCCTACCAACAGTATCCTGTGTTTAGTGTGTATGTGGATATAAGTTGTTGGTATTGCTTTTGTGCTTGTGTGAGTGCAGCTTGGTTGTAAAAGCTGTTTACTGTGGGTAATGGTATGTTAAATGTGTGTCCCCAGGGTTAACTGCCAAAATCTGTAGTAAAACTCAGCTCCAGAAAATAGTTCAGGCTCACTATACCTCCCCACGTCGGCCTCTTTACACTGATACAAACTAGAAGCCTGCAGTTCTTGCCAGAAAATAAACCTCGCTCTTAGACATAAAACTCACTATAAAGTAAATACACAGAAAATGTCAAACATGCCCCAAACCGAGACAAAGTTTTCCAGTAAAAAAATGGGATCATAACAGACCGTATTTTGCTGAATTTTAGAAGAAACCTGGGGATTTTTCGGTGTTTTTTTTAGTGTTTTGGAGCCAGTTTAAGTTTCCCTATGTTGCTGGTTCTTTGTCAACTGAAGTTAAAAAAAATATGACGGTCAATCATTTACAAAACAATATTTTTTTAAGGTGCTATATTTAGCATTGATTTTCCAAACTCTCAACAGCAGGTAAAAATTTTAAACCAGAACACAGTTATTTCTAAAAAAAAAAAAAAAAAAAAACCAAAAAAAGAAAAAACACCAATAACCAGGTATAAAACTCTAACTATGAACCTGTATCATGGTATCATCAAGTTTTCTTTCACAAACAAAATCTCATACCCAGTCATTTTGGCAGTCAAAATAACGGTGTGTATTTTAATTTTCCCATCAGCTGATAGTTTACCTTACAGCTCGGTTAGTTTATCTGTTTTTAGACCGTAAACAGCCACAGTAAAAACACAAATCACCTGTTTTCTGTTCAGTTTATGTCGTAATTAGCTGCACTAAAGATCTGTTTGGAGTCAAACAAACAAAGTTGGAACTGTCACAGTTTATTCTGAACTGTGGATCAACAATTAATGAACTTAGAAATGTTAGTGATATTGAATCCAACTTTATTTATAAAGCACTTTAAAACAACCACAGTGGACAAAAGAGCCGTACAGAAGACTAAAAGCATTAAGAAACAATAAAATCAAATAAATAAAATGAGTTAAAATATAAATCAGAAACAAAATCTCAACATTATAAGAGTGTTAAAAAGCCAAGTGGAACAGGTAGGTTTTAAAGGAGTGATATTTTTCTATTTCTAAATGGAATTATGCATTTTAAAACATTTAAACATAAACTGTAAATGCTCTGCTTGGGTCTGAATTCTTCATTAATTCAACTCCACAGGTCCATCTTCAACCCTATTTCTGACTAATGATACTAGAAAGGTCGTTTTGAGCGCTGGCCCTTTAAATGCACGTGACTCACTTCTTGCCTGTGACTCAGAGCCGTTAAGGAAGGTTCATGTGTCTTTCTTCAATTCCTACAAGAAAATCAGCTTGTGTTCAACTCAACAGGCCCAGGCTTCACGTTGAAATTGAGGCTAGATTAGCATTCTATTTCAATAAATATACTTTTTGTGGCCTTTTTCTTTGGTGGTGTGCCTTGTGATTTTTCTCATGTAAAATATGTGCCGCGGCTCAAAAAAAGTTCAGGAAACACTGGTCTAACCCATCCATATCTCTTCTGAATAGGACGTGCGTTGCTTCGTTTAAACGGGGAGAAGTTAGAAAGAATGGGAATCGTCCAGGAGACGCTAAGGCAGGAGGTCCTCCAACAAGTCCTCCAGCTACAGGTCCGAGAAGAAGTCCGCAACCTGCAGCTCCTTAGTCGAAGTGAGTAACAGTGCTTTGTGTGTGTCTGCATGTGTCCACCAGTCACTTCTGTTTTATTTGTGATACAAAGCTGAGAAGCAGACGCCGAGGACTGTGATTCGAGTCAATTCAGAGAGCCCAGTACCGGACCTCGCATCCCTGCTGTGACATACGTGGGCACGGACATTCAAGTGCAATTATTTGTAGCTGTGTGGGGTTTTATTGATGAGCGCTTTTGATTTGCTGCCCTGCTTCTGAATGATGGCTTCTGTAAACACTTTTATTATGGAGCCATCAATAAACTGGCTCGGTCGTTGAGCGTTGACCTGGATTCAGGACTCTGAGAGATGGCACGTTTCTTCCAAGCTTGTTTTGACTCTTGTGGTTGTGTTGTGTTTTCTGTCTGTACTGGCTACTGCTCCAGCATTCCTCTCCTTTTTTCTCTTCTACCACATTTGAAATGTTCCCAGAAGATATTTTTATTCTTTGCAGTTAAATCTCTGTTGTCGATTGATTTTACTTTCGCAGGAAATCACTCCCTATTAACGCTAAGAAAAATGTTGCTCATGTGTGTTATTAATCAGATTGTGAGTCACGGATATACTCTAATCGAAATAACAGCAAAATAAAGATGTGTTTAATATTACGACTGTAGGTTTTCAGCTTTTCACGAGTTCCTATTCAGTGCCAAGAGCATTGAGCAGCCTCCAGATATTTTATTCAAGCCTTCCTTTGGGTACAATCATTTTTGAAGATCATGAGATATATTCAGCTTCAACATTCAGGACTCAAATGAAACTAGCTCTGCAGTATTTGCAAAGAATTGCAACATGTTTGTTGTTTTAGCTTATCTCACTATTAATGCAGCATTCAAGCATGTGGCAAACATTTGTTGAGAAAATCTAAAAAGAAAAAAAAAGAGCTGTTTGTCTAAATTGTTTACTCTTGCCATGAGTACCTCTGGCAATGGGGTTGTTTATGATAGTTACTTATTATGAACAAAACTGATGGTGTGAGAGCTCTTACAATCACCCCTCATTTTCACACAACAAAATGAAGTGGTCTTTGCAATCTGAAATACTCCTTCTGATCAGGATGCTGCTGCTGATGAGTGCTTGATAGAAACGACGTTAACAGCTCAGGTTTTAAATCTTTCTAAAAATCTCCTGGGGGACTAGAGACCTTTATGTAAACTAAAGTAAAAGTCTAGCCACTGAAAGAACATAATAGTCTTTTTTTAAAAAAAAAAAAAAAAAAAGCCTAAATGTAAGTAAATTGTTCCTTACAAAAAACAAAAACATATATTTTCTTATTTAAGGTGGGTTTAACGTTCTTCAACAGAGATTTCTCAAGTGGTATCACCCTGAAAAATAGAAAGACACAGAGCGCAAAAACCTTCCCCATGAGGCTACATCTCCCATAACCATATGAAGGCGGGATTAACAGATGCCACACAAACCAATCACAGATAAGACGGATGTGACGCTTTTATCGGAGAAACTTAAGAATACAGGGTGTAATGTGTAACTCAGTCTTAGTTTTGAATCAAGTAAAAAACAGTTGTGAAGAGATTTGCATTCTTGGAGCTGACTGACTCCCAACAAAAAGAAGGAAAGGCAAGTTTATTTGTACAGCACATGTACAAAGGTACATGTACAGGACAATGTAAAGTGCTTTACATAAACATAAAAGCATCGCAACAGAGGCATAAAAAGAGAGCGTTAAAATATAAAAAATAAAAATCACACAGAACAAAAATTTAATTAAAATAGACATTAAAATTATCAGTGATGAAATGTGATTTTAAAATTTATATTAAAAAAAAGATAAAAATTTTAAGCTTAAAAGAAACACTGCCGATCTAAACTTCTGAGTAAGAACTCTATTCAAATGCAGCTGAGACGTAAAGACGTCGGTGTGTGTGACGCATTGCAAAACACCCACCCCCCAGACTTGTGATTGGCCAGTGTAGTATAGATAAGACATATTTCACAGCGACTGGCCCAATTCCAGACTCTTTTGTCAGTATTTAAAACACTGAGAAAACCAGATGGTTGGCCAGGCTACTATTTTACATCTTAAAGACAGTCATCCAAAGATAGTCTTTTATCAGTACTTTAAAAATCTGTGAATAATCAATCACAACAATCAAATGTTGAACTTTGACTTTTACCCTCAAGCTTTCAAGTCATACGTTTTTGGCCAAGTATGAGGTTAATTAGAATCAAATAACATGAAATACGAAGTTTTAAAAATGCATCTCATGTCATGATGATGATGATGATGATGATGATGATGATGATGATGATGATGATGATGGCAAAATGTATTTTGAACCCAACAATGAATGAAAGGAAAATAAAAAACAGATTTCAACAGAACACTTAAGAACACAGAAAGCACTGAGCCAAGACCAAACAAAATGCCTCAAAACATATTATTATTTCAGTGTAGCACATTACTCTTTGTGTCTGAACTTGAGTAGGAAGAAGCTGAGCTTATCTTGTCTCACCGTGATTTTAATTCAGTTCACACAGTAGTAACACCATTTTCTGACACAACAGAAACTTACATTTTCTGAATCTGAATAAAATTCTGGTTGGATAATATAAAAAGCATTATCATAGCAACTACTACTAATTAAACATAGCTCAATATTGGCTGAAGTATCTTAATAAGAAAAAATTAGATATGTCTCTTTAGCATATTACTTTTCTATTGACAGACACGCTTGACACAATTATTATTGGCTTGAGAAAAAAAAGGTGAATTTTTCCGAGTTCATTCTTTTTTGTGTGTTTTATCTTTCTTTGAACTTTGTGTAAATTGACTAAAGATTATTACCATATTAATTAAAAAACTATGTAAAATATAAATATCATTATAGTAAAAACAAACATAAGACTCACAATAAATAGGTGTATTAATTGCACGGTGCAATCCAAAGAGACTGTGTTTTGTACATATATTTATTTTTTTCTTTTTTGTGAAAAGAATCCATTTAGCTGATTACGCTTATTTGCAATTACCTCAATGACATTCATGCTAATCAAGCATATTGAATTAAATTAAACTAAAATGAACCAAGAGTTGGAATGAAATGGCAAGGAGAAATAATTTAATTGGTATTGGACACTTCTATTAAAAGAGCAATGCAAATGTAATTTACCAGTTCACCAGGCTCTGACTCTAAGCTATAAGGGCAAGCTAATTTGGTAGCCTTGTGTAACACCTGAGGTTCACAGGGTTGGAGGGTATTCAGAGGTGGTGTGATGAGGGTGATGGATAAGAGCAGAGGTGATGAAGGTCTCACGGTGGACATTAAAAATAGTTCACCTTAAGATGACTGTTGTGTTATTATTGGCTGGAACGGCAGTGATGTTTATGCAGCCAGAAAGAAACTGCATAGATAGATAGATAGATAGATAGATAGATAGATAGATAGATAGATAGATAGATAGATAGATAGATAGATAGA
>JAQQZY010000027.1:16731273-16749067 GCA_030068375.1 Ostorhinchus rueppellii | reverse complement strand
AGATAGATAGATAGATAGATAGATAGATAGATAGATAGATAGATAGATAGATAGATAGATAGATAGATAGAACTATTTACAATTTTAGCTTTTTTACATTAAACAGTTGTCTTGATTGGAAACTGCAGTTTTTTCAGATACATTTTTTTAACCCATAAAGGTCCAAACATCCACTGACAACCAAAATCATTTACTGATATAAAAAGTTCAATACCTGTTGATCCATTAATCCTGTCGGTACATGTAAATGATTGGTGTAAAATACAGTTTGTCGTCTTTTCATGGTCATTGGATATGATACTTTTGGGTGTTCAGAGGTTCCTTAATGAACATGGAAACAGTAGTCCCTTTTCCACTGACCCCCATATATCGCAAATATAATGTGCGCATAAAAATTTAGCTAATGGAAAGATGACAATTTCACCAAAACTCTTGACAAGAGGTGGCGAAATTGGTATATTACGCAAAACTGCGAAGGAAAGACCATTTTTTAGAGTCATATGAATAAAAAAAACCTGGATGTGGACAGACATTACAACAAGCAAAGAAGAAAAGTTTTTAAAAGAAACATAGTGTGGTATGTGAGGACACACCAGGAAACTGAATCATTTTTTTTAAATTTAATACAGAATAGAGGGGTTATATATAGTAATAATGAATATATATCTGTAAATCAATACGATATTTACGTTTGCTGCCATGTTTATGGAATGACTTCTTGTGTCATCTTGTTACAATAAATAAACAAATCATTACATTTCTGATTTAATGAAAAAATGACATTACATACCTCTGTTTTTCCGACATTTAGAATATATCAATAAAGTTTTGCGCATAATCCCAATGGAAAAGTGACTACTGTCATCTCCTACATTGATTCACCACTAAAACCCATGGAGTTGGATCAATGACAGTGGATGGAGACACTTGTTTTATGTTAAATTAATGATATATTTTACTGAAAAAGTTACTTTGTCTTCTGTTTTCTCTGTTTTTGATATAATAACACTCAACTTTAATTTGACCTTTTATGAACATCTACATGATCAGTGAATTAAATATAGGAAAATACCTGTTTATCATCGAAAAAGGAAAAACAGAGAATAATATTAGAATAAATGTTGATAAGAGCGGCTAAAAATAGAGAAAATTTCATTTGGGAACTGCCACAAAAGTAGCACTGGGTCTTTATGGGTTAATTATTTTTTAATTATTTTTTTTAATGAAATGTCCTTTGCAATGGGCAGCATTTTTTATTTTTAAGTTAAGCTTTCGTCCCCTACAGAGGACAAAAAATGCATTGCTGGGTCTCAGGAGGATATGACAGAGGGAATAAATGAGTTTGTGTCTGTTTATTCTCCTCTGAGACACATAGTAATGTTTTGTGTCTAATTTTGAGGTCTATCTGTGAAAATAAAAGAAACAGGTGAGAATATGTGAATATATTTATAGTTTATAGGGAGGAAAATATGCTGACGTTTGAACAGGTGAGAGGGTGAAGTGTGGAGAAGTACAGTGATGGTAAAACAAAAGGATGGAGGTGAGAAAGAGAGGGCTGGACTTGTCACACACTAGGTAACACGGCTTTAGGCTTTACACTCACGTTCATCCTCCAGAAGTAAACTGGTTCACACAGACGGCCATTCTCCCCGAACAATTCATCCCAATATATTTACAATTCTGCTGTGATTCCGAGGAGCCATGTGTCATATCGGCTGTTAAGTCTGATTCACCTCCAATGGATTTACCAAAAATTAAATATTGATCTCACAATAACTTTCGAAAAGAGGATGAAAAACCAATAAGGCTGAACCTGATGTGAGTTTGTCTGTGATTTGAGCGATGATGAGCAGCTTTGTAAAAGCCTCTCCTCTACTGCCTTCTTAAACCGTACAAATAGCAGCTCTTCACAGCTGCTTCTGAAAAATAACATAAAGCCGGAGATAGTGATAAAGAATTAAGGGACACATGATAGAGACGGGGACAAAAGCACCTGAGGGGCCGAATTTGAATGGGGAGAAAATGAAAAATAGGGACAATAAAAGAGAACACGGAGCAGCGATTGAAGGTGATGTTTAACAGATAGAGAAACTAAATGGACAGATTGTAGCGATAAAGAAATGAGACGGGTAAAGAGGTTAATGAAGGAATGTGGATAGTAGTAGAAGCACTTTTATTCCCTGGCTTTGGGGCCTTACTTTCTGCTTTATGCTAATCTGTCTGGGGCAGGAGCACCATAATAGCATTTCACACCCAGCATTGAATCACATTACTTTTGTTGCAAAATTATTGCGGAAAATGTTGTTCTCCACACAATACCCAAGGAAATAATGTGAAAATACATTTGAAGTCATGTCTGTGTCTGAAAGAAATGAATGTACTTTTGATGTTGTTTAATGGAACCTGTGGACATGCTGTGATTAAAGGTCATCTTCTAGTCTTATTGACACTTTAATCGGTAAATATATGAAGGCTCGGAGTGCTGTTCTCCACAGCAGCTACTGTAAGAGCAGATAAACTCTTCAGAAAATGTGGTTTCTGTCTTTTATATGTGAGCAGGTCAATTTCATTCATTTATTTTTTATTGCCATGTTTCTGAGAATTCTCTCTGGTGTCTGGCTTTTTTATTTCTTCTAACATGAAGTATAAAACCACACAAATGAAAGAATGAAACTTGTTTCACGCCCAACTGATTAAATGTAATGTGTGTGTGTGTGTGTGTGTGTGTGTGTGTGTGTGTGTGTGTGTGTGTGTGTGTGTGTGTGTGTCTGACAAACCTTTTCTTCACATTTTGGTTTTTAAGAATGCGTTTCAGATTTTGTCAGCATTTGATAACAGAGCAGAGGGTTGAGAACTCAGATGTTTTTATTTGTTTTGTGCTTTGGCAAAAAACAAAAAAAACTTTAAAATATTCTCATGTGATTAAAGGTGGGGTCTGAGATGTGAGAAAAGTGGCCCAAGAAGGCTACATTCTGAAAAGACACAATTCAAAAGTCCTAACCCCTTTCTTCAGACACCCAGACCCCCCCCCCTTTGAAGCCATGCCTCCAGACTACCAGAATGCGTAAGGCTTGGTTCATGTTCACGTGCGTTGCGCAGCATCAATACACTAACTTTTTTTCTTGTGGCTCATTCACTGGTAAGAAAATACTTGACAAAATCATAATGGACCTGAACAATAAATATGACTATTGTTTCATGTTATATGTATCAGTAAATGAGATCAGAAGCTGGACTTTTCACTTGTTATTTTGATACATGTTCATGTCAGGCTAGTAAGAACAGCTCACTGTCAGACTGATGTCAGGCTAGCAGCCACTAAAGTTAGCTTTATCCTCTATTATCCTCTAACTGGCTGGATACTTGTTAAAATGACAACATAATGCCAGAAACTAATGAATACTCTCAAAAAATCATGAAGACATAATGTTATCTTACCTATCCAGTAGAAATAAACTTTTTGCTCTTCCTGCTCCTTCAGTTGACTCCACCGCTCATATTCCACACTGATGTTCACTCTCCTCGGCTCTTCTAAAGCCTTTTTCTTGGCAGTAGCCTTCCTTCTCTCAAACAGTTTTGCGTTTACAACCCGTTGTTGCCACCTTTCCAAGTGTCTATCTATTTTAAATATGTATGCTAGCTAATATAGCTATCCAAACTCTAGTTCAGTTTCCTCGGTAGGAGCTCCAGCTCCAAGCTTCTAAGGACACACAATTCATGCCCAAAAAGGGGTGTGCACGGAGGGGAAATGGGGCGGGACAAATGGCAGTTGACTTTGATAGACATATCACTGTTCAGTCACTTTGAGTGGGCGCTCAAAATGATTGGATGTTGTTTGGTTTTTTTTCAGTCCTGTCGGTCCCACAGGTGACTAAAACTTTTCATTTTTGTGTCAGAGCATTTAATTAATTGTTTGCAAAATGGGCTGTGAAGGAGATTTTTAGCAATATAGTAGAAAATGCTCCAGGAAAACATCTCAGACCCCACCTTTAATTGAAAAAGTGGAAAACAGTCCATAATAGTTGAAATGTGTTGAAGAACTTCTGTGCATCGTAGCCTCATGCTGGAGTTCACTGTTACCTACAAACTACAGACTCTAAAGTTTTTCTCTTTCAACTATTTCAGACTTCAGATGAAAGGTGAAGTTTGGGTTCAGGGTTAAATAATAATATTCTAAAGTTACTAAGAGCACAGATATTCATGAAGCGAGGTAATTTAAATGAGCGCATCACAGATAAATGTAAAAAGTGTGCACAACAAGTCCTCCAGCTGCAGTATATAGGGCCTGTATCTTCAGTTGAGTCATGTTTCTTCTTCTTCCCTTTCAAGGTTTCAGCTCTTTCACCTTCTTTATATGTATCTTGTATTTGTATTTTCTAGATGCTATTTCATGTATTTCAGCAGGCGAGGTTGTGTTGTATCAGTCGCTCAGTTAAAAGGTAAGGATGATGTTTTCCACAGCCCAGAGCCATAGCTCTCACAGGGAAGTGTGAACCATGCAGGAGTTGCCATAACATCTGGAAAGCTTTGGGAGGGAGTATTCAGATCAGAGCCCACTGGGGGACCTGCCCTTCTTCTTCTTCTTCTTCTTCTTCTTCTTCTTCTTCTTCTTCTTCTTCTTTGCCTCTAGTTGTTGATATATCTCTATTTTAAACTGTCAGTCCCTCCTTCCTTTTCAACACATCAAATTTTCATCAAAGCATGTCTTGTCGTTTGTGTGCATCTGCCAGGTTTCAAAATCTCAATGTTAATTAGTAGAAACCGGGTGATGGAGTAAATCCTTAAAATAAAAGCTTTGACCCTAACCCCACACTCAACTGCAGCCGCTACCTTTGTTGCTCTGGGAAACTTGTCTTGGTAACCCCGGTTGCTGTGGAACACTTCTGCCCATCCTTGCAGAGCTTTAACTCTGGGCTCTATTGGGTTCCTGTCAGCTGAACTATAGCGCTGAATTAGAATATGAATGAAACTGTAAGCGTGACAGAGAAAGAGAAAAGGAGGAGCATGTCATCTCTCCTCAACACAAATTTTGCCTGACTGCTGCTCATTCCCTCCTTTCCATCTGCCTCCCACTCCTCCGCTGCACTCAGGCTCTGACGACTCCACGGGGAGCTTATTTAAAGAGATTTTTATCACAGAAGTGGTTCGTTGTGTGTCTGTACAAGCCTCTAGTCATATCTGAGCCTCTGCATCCCCCCCTTCTGCTTCTCCCCGTTGTTTCCTGGTTCAGGTCGACTCCGGTGCCATCCTACATCTGTCTGTGCCGAGAGACAGGTGGCGTATCCTCCTCGGCTATCAGGAGACGGGGGCTTAGAGCTAAAATGCCAACAGTCTGGGAGAGGGGAGTCTGCCGTCCCACTGACACTTGGTGTCATTTCAGGATGGAACGAACGAGTAGTTGTCAGGGAAACCACCTGGTCGCATCTGTTGTAGCGCAATAGAGAGAGAGCTGGATAATGACATTGAGAGTAAAGGCTTATTATTATGGGCTGTCTTTGTTGTGAAGGCGTATTAGCTCGTCCATAGATCTGTTGCTTAAGCTGTGAGCGCTGAGATTTTTTATAGTACAAATATGACTGTGTGTGTAAAGCCAGTGCTTGATTATTAGAAACTCCTTGCTTTGTGCTTTGTTCTGTCTCATTAATCACAATTAGTTTGTGTTACAATATTAGTTTCTCTCAGTATTCCTACCATGGCAACACTGGCGTAATATTTATGCGTTGCCATTATTCTCATCCTCAGTCTGCTAGTGTTTCATACTGAATTACAGGTTGTTATAGGGGTTGTTTCTCTGTGATTGAGTTCATCTTATTACATGTAGAGGCCAACCACACTAGTTTTTGATAATTCAGAGGGTGTAGTGTGTCACATAGGGATTCTGGAAGGTTCTGTACCCTCGAAATGTGCTCTGAAAATTATTTTAGATTAAACTTGTGCATGAGGATAGAGAATGACTGAGGTATTTCTGACCAAGCACCGAGGTTAGAAGAGGCCACTCTGGGTGCTGGTGCTGCACTTTAAACTCTGCTTTTTGGGTCCGTCTCATATATATTCACTTTCGTCTCTTGCTTCTCTTTGCAGCCTCCTTTGGAAACTTCTCTTAGCTCATCCCTGGATCCATTTGGCAGCCCCTTCCCACACACACCCCCCCATCACAATGCGTCTCTAGGAGCCATGAGAGAGCTGCTGTCTTCAGATATGTGAGCGGAGAATCGAGTACTGAAAGGCGAGAAGACGAGTCTATAGACTACATGCCAACCGGTCTGGAGGATTCTCATTCAACACGGCCCAATCTGGTTTACAGACACAGAGACAGAAACAAAGTCCTGCTCGAGGCCGGGGCCACCACTGTAACATAGTGATAAAATGTAAGATTTGCAAGCCTGATGATGAAGTAGGTGTGTCGCTGGTTTAAGCTTCAACTCTTTTCAACTCTTATTCAGATTAGGCACATTTATCAGATACGCACAGGTGTTTTTTTTTCTTTTACATAAGCTTTGCACAAACAGGATTTCAGTGAAAGGTCAAATATTGAAGAGAATAACGTCTTCATCGTATGGATCTAAAGTTTCCATTTTCCTTTCAATATGTGCCACAGGTTGTGTTCAAAGAAACAAAACTGAACTTAAATGCATTTACATATTAACTTAATGCATTTGCTGGTTTATATAGCCTATTCAGTGTCTATAAACCAGCTACAATTCTATTCAAATCCTCATCCACGTGTACCCCTCAGGAGTTTAGTTTCATACGTGAGTCTTTAAGCTGAATGTCAGTCAGTCTTTCCCTATCATGACTGATCTGCTGTATGTCAGAGATAATAATACAAATATTTATGAGCGTGGTAGAATAATATACATTGTAAATTTGTGCATACTGTAACAGTACTTTTGTCCTTCGTTAATGGAATGGGTTCAGAGATCAGAGCAGTTATATGATAATCACTGATTGTTTATGCTTGATTATAGCAATAATATTTCATTTATATTATATGAAGACAGAAGACAGTTTTGCGGATAAACTTTGAGAAATTGCGTAAGTTGTGGGGTTACAGTTTGAGTGTATGCAGAAGGACACATTTTACTATTGCAATGATGTTTTGTTTTTTTTTTTCTTTGGCCAGACAGTGGCGTAATCAAGATTTTTATAACTTCTGTCCCTTATGTTGTTTTATTATGTGTCATGTTTCACACACAAATACAAGGAAGGTCAAGCTTCTATTGTGTTTTCTCCAGTTTCTGTCCCTTGTGTGACACTGTGATTTCAAACGCTTGGAAATCTGAAACCCTAACAGCTCCAACCCATGGATATGAGAACATGAGTGTGATTGAGAGAAGCACCTTCGATGACACGAAAGACAGCAGCAGACAGCTACGGATCATGATGATTAAGTCACGTAATTAATAAACAAATCAATAAACCTTTAACAAACACAGCTTTTCCTTCTCACATCCTGTCATCTGTCCTTTTGACATGAAGTTTTGGGTAATAAAGGTAGATCAAAGAGAGAAAACACGCTATATTATTTTGAATTACCTGATGTATTGTATATATTGACACTTTTTCGGTTTACTTTGTCTGATGATTGATGAACTGTTTAAAATACAACAGGACAAATGGAAATCTTTGTCTGCTTTATAGATATGAAAACATATTGTATGGAACATGTTAAAAAGCTGTCTTTTTAGAATAAACTAATTGAGATGAAGTGTTGGTCCTGGTTTTAATGTAATACACAATGAAATACTGTAAGACTGACTTCATTCTCAACCTTTATTTGATCGGATGACAAGAGAGACATGGAAAAACAGACTTGATACAAACATTGCAATTCATGTGCAGCGGCTTAAAACTACTATGATATGATTATGATTATTTATTATTATTATTTTTATTCTATTAATATATTTTTTAAAAAACACAGATACTTGCACGAAGCTAATGCGATATTATTAAAGAGCTTGACCTCAGTGGCCTTTTCTGACAAATCCAAATAAAACCATACCTCTGAACTTGATTTGGTCATAACACTGAACTTCAGATTTGTTTCATACAGACGGTATTTCTATAACTTGTATACTTGTGCTCTGATCTTTCATTCAGGGTCTCCAAGTCCATCTTCTATTTCTTTGAATGCAAAACTGATGCATGCCTAAACAGACATACATATTCTATCTCCCACTTTTACACATTGGGATCCAATTACTGAAATACATGAAGCATCTCATCTGGTAATAACCAGGCACATGTATGATAAACAGACTCAGTGAACAGTGGCCTTCTCAACCTTGACTGGGAATAAATCAGTGGAGCATATGGTTGCATATTGCAGTTAATTGGGTACTGTTTACTATTAAGTGTCTTTTCTTCTTCTCTGTGAAGTTTTGAAATGGGCTTTTCATTTCTGAAAGCTTGTCTTTCGTCATTATTCTCTGAAACACCCAAACACTGAGAGTCTCCTTCAAGCTTGTTTATCATTATCTGCTTGTGGGCTTTGATCAGCTGGATCTCAGTCCTCTGACAGTGCTCAAATTGAATAAGAAACTCTCTGTCCTCTCTCATTAGCTGCTGCTGAGGAGCCCTTAAGCAGCTGCTCCAGTGAGGTTTCTCAGTAGCATAAACAGCTGAAGAATGTAATGCTTCTGAGCAGCACCCACGTGTTAAATATTCAGTATAGCACTATAAAGTATGGCAGTATGAAAATAGAGCATGTGTACTCATTCAGCTACCGCAGAAAAGGTCAAAAGAAAAATTACACAATCAACTGCTGAATGGACTCGTCAAGAGCCTTTTAGGGCTCAAACCGCTCCACCTGGCCAGTTCATTAAGTAGCCTTTTGCTCACTCAGCAAAGGAGGAGCAGAAACATAAATCACTGCCAGGGTAAAAGGATTAATCATGGGTCAAACAAGGCCCGGCGTGAACTATTCATCAGCAGCCATTAAAGACAGCAGAAGGCAATTTATACACTGAACAGACTTCGCAGGAGAGTGGCAGCTGTCAGTCTGTCAACAGGGAAATACTCCTCAGGCACGTTGTATATAAAGCAGCTGAGCATTGACTATAGTGGGAAGAGAGGATTTATGTATCAGCCTGTGTGACATTCCTGTTAAAGAAGTTTACAAATTACAGTTTACATGTGGAAGGGACTGTTTGCACCAGCACAAGGTCACCTGTTGACAAATCACAGCACAGCACTGCCCCCTAGTGTAAAAGCACTGCAAACAAAACAAAATGAACAAAAAAATAAATTAAAAAAAAATAAATTTAAAAAATTGGACAGTGAATGAAATTTGTTATTTGCAACAATAAAAAAACTTCCATGGTCATGGAATGCTGTCTGTAATGCCAGTTTATGACTTGAATTTAGGCCAATTATTTAAGGGTTTTATGCTGTTTTCAAGACGTTAATTTAACCCAATTTATTAACTGATTTTTTTTTTCAAATGTTTTTTTTTGTTAAATTTAGGTCTGTGTAAATAGTATTAAAAATTCATTCACTTAAAGTCCACTTGAATATCAAAAACAAACCAGCTGAGCATATAATACAATTTCCAATGCAAATATGAATCTAAATTTGCAGCCTTCTCCTTAACATGTTCATGTCTGTTCAAAAATGAGGCTCTCCTGCCCTCCACTGGCAATCCTAAAAAATGTTTTTGCACATAGATTACATCATGGTTTCAGATGAGTTCCACTAAAAGGAAATATTAGGTCATGACTGGCACCAATCAAAGGCTGTGAAAGGCCGTGTGTTGTTTTAGTGAGACTGAGTGAGGTGGCAGTGATGCTATAAATGATTCACATACACAGCAGGGACATGAGGGTCCACGCCATATGCTAAACATTTATTATTAGCTGAGTTAAATTGGGAACACCGGCCTGCAGTCAAGTTGCAGCTGCAGAAATTAAAAAATCCAATTGTGCATTAACATGTCAGTGACATTATATTGTGACAAACATATGTATTAACTCTGACCTTGAGTTGATGTGGCATATATTTTACTGCAAATATTTACTTCGAAAAATACTTAAATTATCATCCTTTTGTTTTGTTTTGATTTATTTATTACTATTTTCTTTTATTATTATTTTGTAGTGATATCCTGATTTGCAATGGAAGCAGTAACAAATAAAACAACAACAGTCGGTACTATAAGAATTCCCTTTGGTTGGCTTTAATTGCTATAAACTGGAGGACGCATAGGGGGAAGCATTTATCAGCAACTACCATAAAATACTTAGCGAGGGTTGATTTAAGGAATTTAAGCCCTGACCCTATTTCGTCAGGAACGAGCGCCGTTACGTCGGAAGAGCAGCACGAGCCGGTATGCAGCGGGTTTATTAGAAAGAAACCCCCACATTAATCCGCTCGATATAGATAATAATAATAACGCGAGAGTTTGCAAGTTGCCTCAAGACTGTAGTTGCAACTGTCAAAGGTGGAGTGGATACGCGCATGACCCAACACACATTACTGTAATACTGTACACGGCCGCCAAGATAATATCCGTATAAAAACCGAAATAATCCCGAGGTAAGGAACCGAGCAGTGTACCGCCAGCGACACGGAATTTGTCGTTTCTGCTGATTTTCCGTCGCTTCGTTGTCTTTTACTCTAATCAACTGTGTCGTCGCCGTCGAAATTACTGCACTAAACATATTTTTGTGCCTCCCTTTAGCTCCAGCCAGCGCAAGGATTTTTTTTTACTCCTCCTTCGTAATAAAGTCGCCATTTTGCTTCACTGCCTATATAAACCATCCCGTATTCTAATATTTTTCCTCAAGGAGTCGGGGACATACCTATCTTTTCCTGGCTATTTCTGACATATCTGGAGTGTTAAGGAGAAGACAGAGGTTGAAGAAGTGCCTCGTGGTATACATATTAATGCAGGAAAGGAGGGGGCAAGGCAATTGGAAACTGGGAATATGGTGAAAGTATCCAGGATTTCTTTTCATGTGCTGGATACACTGTAATTCGTCTGCCCAGCTCTTTTTTCTTCCACCTCGACGTCGTCTGCAGAGTGGGGGGACAGGACGACTATCCGCTTCCCTCCAGGCCCCCCAGAGCCGATCTGACCGGTGTTTGACGCACAGCAGGTGTGATTGCCATGTAACATAACATTGGTGGAAAAACGCCCACTTAGGTGCCTGTCTCCTGACCCCTTCCTCCCTCACGTGGGTGACCCGGGGCCACCCGGCCCCGAGTGCTGGGTGACTGCCCGACAGCTCAGGTAGGTGTGGCCGAGCAGGAGGGAGAAAGTGGGGCACTGTTTTTCTGATGTTAAACACATAAATAGTGTTCTATATAAAACTGTTTGAGTTGTCACACAGCATGGCAGTGTGCCACGTGCAGAGCTAAAATACTTATTTCCAGGTTGGTTCGTCAGCAGCTTGGGTGAGATGTGTGTGTGTGTGTGGGTGTCACCAGGTTTTGTTGTGTCTAGCTAAATGTATGGTAATGTAGGGCTGTACTTGTAGAATTGATCTTTTGTGAAAAATGTACCTGTAATGTTTTTGGAAGCATCACTAGGCACTGTGCAGATCCCAGACCAAAGCAAAAAAAGTATTCAAGTCTGGCAGAACATTTATATAGAGGTTTTTAAAAACTTTAATGTGGAAACATGTAGTTGATTACAGTCCATTATAGTGGTTAGTGCTACTTCCTAAAATAAGATAAAAGTTATTTCCCCATCATTGTGTCTTATGGTGATTTTATCTTTTCATATTAAGAGTATGTTTGTACTTCTAGTCACTTTGCACATATTGGATGCACTAACCGGAAAGTGTCTAGTTTTGGTTTACATTGTGTTTCTGCAACTTGCATTTCACATCAAGCTTGCAATGCTTCTAAGAATCTGAGCCAAAACAATACCAAATTTGTGAACAACACAGCATATGAGCCCACTATTACTGTAATGAATGAGCCATCATTGCTGAATGTACAGTGAATAGCATGGGCTGTAAACGGATAGTGAGAGGCCCCCACTGTGTGACCCTTTGTGTGCAGTTGTAATTCATTAGGAGAGTGACATGAATGTGTGCTAAGAGAAAGCATGTTGGATCCTAATCAGTCCCACTTAACATAATTAGCGATTGTCAGCCTTCATCCATTAGACTGTCCCATGTTGATGTGGACTGAGTGTTTAGCATTGATGGTGGCATGAAATTTGGGTTACTGGTCTGATAAACAATACATTGTTTAATCAGTCAAGTGAATTGCCAGTTGTGGTTGCTGGCACAGTATGAGGAAAATCTGCAATGTGTGATATTGTTTATTATTACAATGACATATGATTTGCAATTACTAATAATCCGACCTCACTTTGGCCAATAAAAGTGTCACTAACTAATATAAGGGTAGCTAACAGTTAGCTGGAGTTTCATGTGAAATGATGTGAGTGTATGACCTGTGTTTCCAGGGCACCATCTAATATAAGGGTGGCCAACCCTGGTCCTCAAGAGCCACAATCAAGCATGTTTTAGATGCATCCGTCTTCAGGCTGTTGGAAGAGGGATACATCTAAAACATGCAGGATTGTGGCTCTTGAGGACCAGAGTTGGCCACCCCTGATCTAATAGGCCAGGTTTGCATGAGTGTGACTGCATGGTGCATGGAAATAAAATTGTCTTTCTATTTAGATTCAGGAAGTATTTTGTAATATTGTTATTATGCATGCTCATGCCATGATGACAGTGTATTGATCAACACCATAGTCAACCATGAGGTTTGACCAATAAATGCAAGGCTAGTTTTATTTAAAAAAAAAAAAAAAAAGAGAGATAAAAGGAGCTTTGTAACACCCACCCTCGACCCCCTTTTGATTCACCTTTTGTCTAATGGGCAGAGCATGGAGTTAGTGTGTAAGTGAGAGTATTGATTTTGAAATGAAACATAGAAGGTCACACCCTCATTACCACTGCAGATGATGTGCTCGCTTCCACTCAGATAACCTTCAGTCCAATAAGCTCTGATGGCTGACATGAAGACACTGCATTGTAGAACAAGGAGACACCATCATCACAGGCTATTGATGCAGTGGACATTGCTTATAATGTTTTGACAAGCAATGGAACAGGATTAATGTGAGGAAGGAAGCATCCCAATGTTGTCTCTAGCTTACTAACTCTCCTGTGTGTTTCAACCCCCTCAACTACCACTTCAGGCATGGAGAACCCAAGTGGCCCAAGGCTTGGGAAGCTGTCCTCATCAGGGCTGCCAAGGGGCCGGACCCTCAAACATGGACATCCCCAGGAGCCTGTAAGAACCACGCCAGGCCCAGAAAACAACAACAAACATAGTGAGTGACATGCTTTCTAACTTCATTAAACAACATCAGAGTTTGACTTCATATCCACTGTCTGGACTGTTTCTTATCATGTTGTTTACTATAGTATATGATGTGACACCTTGGGCTGAGGGTTTACTCTGGACTGCCTCCAGGATAAGATTAATCTCATAGATGCTCAGCAAAAGTGCCACTGGTTGTCATATATCTTACCATGCATACAGGTGACAAATTAAAGGAAAAATGGAAGTGGACAGACAGAAGTGGTCTCTTTCAGGAGGATCATGGCAGATAAGGGGTCACTGAAAGGTCTGGTTATGAAAATAGTTGGAGTGAAAGCTGGGCAATATAGGAGATGAAGAGGAAAAATAGATTTAATTTCCCATACTATGTGGATTTTTTAAAAGCCATAATGACAGGACACAGCTGAAACAAAAGTTGTAACCCTTCGGTAGACAGCAAATTATAATATTGTTCACCACTTGAAGCTCTACAGAGCACGATGCAAAATGTAGTGAGACGGGACTGATATTAACTGTGGAAACCCTTCTTTTTAACAGAGTGAAACTAATAGGTACCTCTGTCCACAACTTACATCTGTTTGTAACATTACAAATGCTATAACAATATGCCTGTACAAGGGCACTACTTATTCTACTACAATAGGTGTTTTTTGCATCAATCTGAAAAAAAGTCTTCCTGTAGTTCTGATCCTGACTAGCAGTTCAGTTTGGTGGCAAAAGATGTCAACAGACTTCAGGTTTATGTCAAAACACCTGTTAATATTATCAACGTCTAACTGTAAAAGTTTTATACCATGATGATGGTTAAGAAGAGCCAGCTTTTTAACCCATAAAGACCCAAACATCCACGGTCCACCAAAACCACCATCTGGTGTAAACTGTTTATTACCTCTTGATCCACTAATCCTATCAATACATGTAAATAAAGGGTGTAAAATGCAGTTTGTCATCTTTTCATGGTCATCAGATATGACCCCTATGGATGTTCAGAGGCTCCACAGTGAACCTTCTACAATATTGATTCACCAGTAAAACCCATGGAATTGAGTAAATAAGAGTGGATAGACACACTGTTTATATGTTCAGTTAATGATATATTTTGCTGAAAAAGTCACTTTTTCCTCAGTTTTCTCTTGTTTATGATATACTAACCTTTGGATTTACTCTGATCTTTTATGAACACCCACATGATCAATGAATTAAATGCATATAAAAAAAGTTATGGAAGAAATGCAAAATAAAGAGGATAATATTACAATAAATGTAGTTGTAATTTATTCATTCATTTAACAGAACATGATATATGCATACATATAGTTTGGATTTCTATATTAAACATGGGCCACCCCAGCATTCCTGTTCTAGGGAGTTTAGTTCTTCATTGTGTATTATAAAAATGACATCTTTGGTATTGCTGAAGGAGGACCAATCATCCTTATTTTTATTATCTGAGGAGTCACAGACGTATCACTGTGAGTATGAACAGTAATTTTCAGATGAATGGATAAGAATGGTGAATTGCTATGTGAATAAATATGTGAACCATGGAAAATACCAATAAAAGAGAACTGAAAAAAAAAATTGGCAAAAAGGCCTTGTCACTTAAGAAAGGGTAAATATAGAGAAAAATTCATTTGCAAACCATCACAAAAGTAGCACTAGGTCTTTGTGGGTTAATATTCTCTTAACAGCAGCATTATAAACAGCATTTCTACCAGGAAAATTTGTATGTAATTTACATCTAGATACGGATACAGATGAATTTATTCTTATTTTCTTCGGCAAAATTTCATCAGTTCAAGTAAAGAAAAGTAAGAGAAAAAAAAGAAAAGTAAGAACCAACTACTTGTTAAGGTTTTGTTTTGAAAAGGAAACTGTTAAAATTGTTGGTCTGTTTATTTTTCAGTTCGGTTTTTACTAAGCCGGACTGTTTTGTGCATACTGATAACTGTATTGTATCAGTTACTGGGACCAAGCAAACCTTATGTTAATCAAAGTATATACTATCTGTACATGGAAGTAATAAATGAATGTTTTGTGTAAGATGTATTCCTCAGAGTAGAACAATCAAAAACCATGTTACGTAAAGCCTAGCCATGCAAAAATAAATAGCCATATGCTGTGAAATTTGATTGAATTGCTAGAATCATGAGATAAATTTTGGTCATGTCATCCAGCACTTAAATGAATCATATTATGTTTTGATCCCTTCAGTAGATTTTAGAGACTTGTACAATCATTGCCAGGAGCACCGAAGCTGTTCTGTCTTAAGTTACCGATTTAAATCATCACCTGTCAGTACAAACGTGTAAAATCTGTGGTTACATTTTTGGGCAATATCATGATATTTGATCAATTTACAACTGGCAATACTTTTCTAGCTCATTGTAGTGTTTATATTAAGGCTATTCAGAAGTTTAATGTTTCTCTAGGATTTAATCAACGTTTGTACCTTTTTTCTGAATGGATTATATTTTACTAAGAATCAATGGTTCTCCGGGCCCAATGTAATTCTATCCCTCTAACCACAGAAGGGCCTGGAAACTACAGCATTTTTCCTCAGACTGCTTTACAGTGAGAAAACCAAACAAACAAGTATTGCCAAGCACTGACATGAATGAAACTCCAAGCCATCTGGATGGAGATGGAAGATTTTGGATGGAGAAAGCCGGACTGGGGAATTATATTTCAATCCAGTAACCATCGGATCATCATGACTTTGTTAATAGACCCAGGCAGACTTGGAAAGCTGGGGCTATTCTAATATGACCCAGTTGTTTTGGTTGCTACAAAATAGCCTCTAATTCCCAGACACACAGTAAACATTAAACTGAGGTGCTTCGGTTTGTTTTTTTTCCACGTTAATATTTAGGCCTCCAGGCTGGATTTACATGCCTGTGTGGGTGCGTGCACAATTGTGTACATGTGTGTGCCTGATTACTGAGGACAGTAATGCGGATTTTATTTTGCAAGACGCAACTGTGAGTGCAAGATGGTAGGGGACAGTTTTTCCCCACACAGTGAAGAAAGCATTTATTCAAAATCCTTTGTTTTCTGTTGATATATGCTAACTATTGTGTATATTATAGCTGTCAGTATTGCACATACTCACAATATGCTCTCCACTTTCTCACTTAATACAGGATTCTGTTTGTTGTTTATCCTCTTGAAGAATTTATTGTGGCAGAACCATGTGCATTTGAACGACAGTTGGGTTTTTTTGTTTTGTTTTTGTACGTTGCAGTCTCCTAGAGTCTGATGTTTTATAGATTTTTTTATACTTTATTATAAATCAATCAGTGTAAAGCTGGTAGTGAGCTCTACCATTATTGTTTTAAAAGTTAAGGTGTGAATGGAGAAAAGCTCACTTCACTGCTGAGCTTCATTAATGAGTAATAGTGGTGTGTGTGTGTGTGTGTGTGTTGTTGTGGCGGCAATGGCTTGGAACTGGTTTTTATGGGACTTTTTCTTGTAACCTTAGAATCTACTGTATCTGCGTGACTGTTTCCTTTTCTCTTTTGACAGCTTTGACCGTCATTAAACCACCTCAAAAGTACCAATGCAATTTTATATGCTTGTGATACTGTCACTGCTAAGGAGCCTGTGTTCATTAGGTCTGTGCTAAAGACAGCTTCCAGCACAATTTGATTGCACAGGATAAGAATCTGTATTCCAGTACCTTGTAGCTGAAAAATTGTCCTGTTTGGCTGAAAAGTTGCTCTCATCTGGAACATATCCAGGGGTTTTCCAAGCCTGTACAGAGGCTGACTTGGTCCTGTTGCCAGTGGATGTAGTTTTATGTGTTTGAAAACTGTCAAAGAACATCCACCACCCTCTGGGGGCAAACAAAGGCTACTGGATCATGTGAAGATCATAAAAGTCCTTTTTTATACTCCTAAGCCATCTTCTCAAGTTTGGCCCCTCTGCTGGATTACTCATTAGTGATTCGTTTGAGCTCTCTGCAGCTCATGATGAGGAGAAATGCTACTGTGCTAATCATAATGAGGCTGGTGCTAGCTTGTATGTCCCAGGGGGCCAGTGAGCTTCAGTTTGGGGAAACAAAGACATCAATATCTAAGACTCCCTGTGGAGGACTTCAGTGCTCAGTTTATGCCCACTGTACACAGTGTCCTCTTTAGACAACCAAGTACCATATTATCTGTTATCATCTCACTGGTCATGTTTGATTTTTCATTTCTTTCCTGTTAAAAGCTTGGACTGTTATTTATTAGTTCTCATTTAAAGCAGTAAATGTTTTTGAATTAATGTTCAGGTAATGTACTCAGACCTGAAAATTCAAGTTTTGAAAATTAATAATTACATTTTATACATACATTTTTTTTTCACATGCAGTGCACATGCTCCATTTAGGCTTTGTAAAAAAAAGTTTACACAAGACAGAATTCTTAAAGGTGCCATGGCATAAAATTTACACTTTTCGGGGTTTCTGATCCTTAAAATGAGTTTCTATGACCTGTCTTAG